>JAQJVL010004582.1:0-43416 GCA_035578905.1 Stictocephala bisonia
AAAAATCCTTTTTAAAAATTGTAGAAAAAAAAATTGTTGTTTTTGATTTTTGGTATGTCAAGAAATTTTGGAAGCTCAGTTAAGGTCGCTTAAGATTATACGTTTTAAAAAAGATTGTCCAAATTGTGCACGAAAACATTGTATTCGTTTAAATAAGAAATCCAATCGCACCATTTAACATCAATATGTAGTCAACAATATTTATTTGGCCATTCAATCAAAATTGTACAATAGGCTACATAAAAACGTAAATTAAAATAACAAAAAGGGACATGCTCAAGAAAAACATTCAAAAGTGCCCAAAATCAAAGTCACTCCATGCACATCTAGCAATAAGAAATCCATGCTATAAAAATAAATAAACAAATGATTTAAAACAGTAATTCAAATGGAGATTGAACTAATTCATTAATAATTAAAACTTGTAATTACTCATCATGTAATCGAGGTTTAAAAGAAATTGTTAAATTAATTACTAAAACACGCAAATACTGCTGTTAATAGCACTGTTAGTCTTAGCTTTTCGCGCCAATTTATTATAAACTGAGATGAGTTATGTCAACTTTCAAAGTCAGCTGATCTTATAGCAACGAACCAATGTTCGTATCGGCTTGTGTCGGAAACGCTTGTGTGATTTTTCGCATAATGGAGTGCTAGTGGTGGGGGGAGCATTTCCTCTCTGCAAAGTCTCGTAAGAGGAACTAGAAAGTGGGTTGAATACTAATGAATAGTGATAAAGGAAACTTTTCTGCAGTGTTGCCAACAAGACTGAAACATATTACCCGTTGTAAAACGAAAATCCCCGAAATGCTCAATTATTAACCTAAATTTGTACTGTAAAGTCTAAAATTCCCAAAAGGTGCCTCAAATTAATAGGGAAAAAATGTGTCATATACTATAAGAAAATTTATTTGAATTTTAAGTAACTGCAACTAAATTTTGATAGAAATGGTTGGTAAATTAACAAATCCAAGTGGTACAAAATAAGCAAAATTTTGTAAGCTAAAACAAATATACGTACAGGTTGGCGCACGAAATGATCCAACATTTGTTTTGTTAGTATTTATTCCGGTTACCTATTATTACTGTGTTGTAAGTTGGAAAAACTATCAGCCGTTATGGAGATAGTTCCTTCTTTTTCCACTTCCTTTTATTATTATTGTTGTAAGATGGCTGACAGCCCGCAGGGGCAGCTGAGGTGTGCAGCTGACAGGAGCCGTGACCCCGCGGACCCTGAACTCAGCACCACATCCAATTCATACAAATACATGACACTGTCTCAGGGCGAGAAGTAGGAATGGGGCCACCAAACCACGTACCATGACCTACATACTCTTCAGGATCCAGTTGTTAAAACCGGGATGGCACACCGGGGTGCCAGATAGTACAGGGGCCCGACCTGGCCTCACCAGCGTATGGTGGCTGCCCTATCAGCTGGCGAAAATCCCGATCCTGTTTACATTGGTGACTGGATGGGACCGTGTAGACGGGCTAGGGGGGGCACTTCCGAGGCCACAGAGGTCCCTGAGGGCATGGGTACGCTCGGGAGGAGGTGACAAAAGGAATATGGATGGCCCTTGGGACTTGAAAACTGACACACACACACACACACACACACACACACACAACACACACACACCCCACACACACACACACACACACACACACACACACACACACACCCCACACACACACACACACACACACCGACACAGACACACACTCACACACACACACACACACACTCACACACACACACACACACACGCACGCACGCACGCACGCACGCACGCACGCACGCACTCACGCACTCACGCACGCACGCACGCACGCACGCACGCACGCACACACACACACACACACACACACACACACACACACACACACACACACACAACCACACACACACCCCACACACACACAAATAAAAAAATTCAGAAATGGACAAAAGGAAGAGGAAACACCTTGAACGTCCCAGAGGTGAGTGAGCAGCCAGCTCAGTGGTGGAGACAGACAAGGGCGGCATGTCTTCGGACCCTCCCCAGTCTGGTAGAGACAAGAAGAGGCTTGGGCTACCCGGGAGGAAGAGGGGGACCGAGGAACAAGGTGCTGGAGTGGAGGAAATGGTAAGTTTTCTACAAGTTAACCTCAATAAATAGTATTGAGGCCTCTACTACACAAAGCTAGAACTGTAAGAGATAGAGGGGTTAATGTTCCCTCTGATTCGGGAACCGTGGATTCGGGATAACTTTTATTAAGGGTCTTAACATTCCTACATATAAGCTCGGGGGATCGGGTGGGCTGAAACTGCGGGCGGCCATTTTGGTTGCAGGCGTAGACAGTTGGCTCATACCGGAATTTTTGTGGGGGTGATGTGGTTGCAGTGGTAATTAAACTGCAGGAGGTCAATGGCTTAAGGAGGGAACTGGTGGTTGCATCGGTATACCTCTCATACGATAGGACGATCCTCCCACCATCAAGAGAGATGGTGGTGTTGGTGGATTACTGCTGGAGTGGGAACCTTTAGCTAATGGTCGACTGCGACTCCAACTCTCACAATGAGGTTTGGGGAAGCAGTAACACGAACGAGAGGGGCCTTGCTCTTGCAAAAATACCTGGGAGGTACCCAACCTTTTGGTACTCAATAAGGGTTTAAACTCCCAACCTTTTCGAACATCATTAGGAGGGAGGTTATAGACATAACTATGGCCTCAGCCTCAATGTTTCATGACATTAGGGACTAGGAAGTTTCACAGGAACCCTCGTTGTGGACCACAGACACATCTGCTTTGTGCTTGAGGACCAGACAACACTGAGGGTGTACAGGAATCCCAAACAGAATGGGCCTCCTATTCGGTGGAAAATGTCTGACAGACTTCTTCTGATTCCTAAAGGCCAGATTCGATCTGGACAAGATCTAGAGGAGAGGGTGGCATTCCTTACGGAGGCCGTAATCACCTCTTATGAGAACAACTGCCCCTTTTATTACACAAAGGGATGCTCGAAGCCGGAGATGGACTCAAGAAATTTGAGGTCCATCGAAGGAGAACCAGAAGGCTCCTCGGCCCAAAGGGCCAACAGATCCGGTAGTTTTTGTGACTGGCTGGCTTACCGGGAGGGCCCAAAGAAATTACAGACGAGAGGTTCGCAGATTCTCCAGGAAATCCTGGAGAGACTTTTGTACCTCTATAGAGACGACCTCAGCGATGTCTAGGCTTCACCAAGTGTTGGCTAAGGGGCCCTGGGGGAGGACTGGGACCCCTCATTAAAGAGGATGGGGAGTGGACCAGATCAGAAAAAGAGACTTTGCAACTTTTATTTAAAACTCACTTTCCGGGATCCATCGAGGAACCAGCGGCGAGTCCCCCCACTTTGGTGAGGCGGGCTTGCACCGGGGTCTCGCACGGGGATGGAGTGAGGCAAAGAAAGTGTCACAGAGCAAAGGATTAAGTGGGCAGTTGAGTGCTTCAACCCCCCCCTTCAAGAGTGCTGAGCCGGATGGCATCCTGCCTGTGCACTTGCAGAGGGGCCTGGAGTCGCTCCTACCCCCCCTGACCACAATATGTAGGGCTTCCCCGGCCTTGGGTTTTTATTCCAAGGCTATGGAGGACCGCAAAAGTGGTCTATATCCCAAATCTGGAAGGGGTAAAACATTCCAGACCCAAAGATTTCAGACCCATCAGCCTCATGTCTTTTCTATTAAAGACATTGGAGAGGCTGGTCGATAGCATTTGAGGGACGGGGTATTGAGAGATAACTCGCTCCATACAAATCAACACGCATACATGGCTGGGAGATCTGCTGAGTCGGCTCTTCACAGACTAGTCACGAGGGTTGAGGAGACGATTCGGCAGAAGGAGCTAGCCATGGGTGTCTTCACGGACATAGAGGGGGCGTTCAACAATGTGTCACTGCAGTCTATGATCGCTGCTATCGTTAGGACGGGCGTCAAGGGCATTATTGCCAGATGGATTGAAGCCTACCTATGCAGCAGATTGGTTAAGGCAACACTGAACGAAGCGTCGGTTCAGGTTGTAGTCGGAAGCGGCTGCCCCCAAGGGGGTGTCCTTTCCTCTTTCCTGTGGTCCCTGGTGGTGATGAAACCCACTAAGGGCGCTGAACGGGGTGGGGGTATATCTCAGGCATACGCGGACGAGTTTTGTTTTATTGGGCGTTGGTAAGTTTGCCAGCACGGTGTCGGACATCGTCCAGGCTGCCTTGAGATACCTAGAAAAGGGGGTGTAGGGACAAGGGGCTCTCGTTAATCCTAACAAGACCGAACTTGTACTTTTCACTAGGAGAAGAGGCTGGATGGCCTTTTATATGCCACTATGGGAAAAATGGAGCTAAGAGCTACAGGGTCGGTTAAGAATCTGGGGGTTATCCTGGATGCTAAACTGAACTGGCTCAAGCACCTTCAGGAGAAAGCCAGGAAGTTCAGAATGGCTTTTTAGGCTTGTCGGAGGTCCATTGGGACAACTTGGGGTCTTAAACCAAAGATGGTTTACTGGCTATACACGAGTGTACTTTCAAGAACTTTCAAGAACTTTATTGCCAGAGATCATAGTCACATGAATTAGGCATAGTCAATTTTACGTTAAAACTAAGAGAGTTACATGCATAATTTGTTATATTAAGTTAAGTACATAGATGTTAAAACTACAAGTAAAAAATTTAAAAAATATAAATAACATACCAAAATATGTGCCATGAACAATTTGGTCTTTCACTAGCCTATGATTACTTAAATTCTATATTCACAGGGGTTTCCAAAAAATTTCCCCTAATGCTATAAAAAGGGGTTTTATTGATTAGCCAATTGAAAATAGAACTTCTAAACTAAAAAAATCAGCTGTACGAGCAGACTCGGGGACAGCTTGTTAAAAAATTTTATACTGAAAATTTTTGAACACTTCCCAAAATTTTTGGGCCAATCTTTTGCTGAGGTTATCCAGGAGTGTGTTTTGTCTCGTTAGATGTCCATGTATGTTGTTCCTAGTCCTAGTTAGAAAATCATGTAGGTTATTTTTTGTATAAAGCAACACAGTAAGTATGTAAATGTTAGTGATTGTAAGTTTCTATGTTGATTGAAAAGTGGTTTGCAGTGATCCCTAGGACTTTTACCTGCCAGATTCTAACAACTTTTTTCTGCAATAAAAGAATGCTGTCTACATCAGAAGAATGGCCCCAGAGAATTAATCCATATTGCAAGTGGGACTGGAAAATACCAAAGTAAGCTGTACGCAAAAAATCGGGGATCAATCAAGGGTTTAAGTTTCCCAAAAAACGATAAACAACTCTGGACAGTTTCTTACAAATCTCCGTAATGTGGACATTCCAATTAGTTTTGTATCCAAATGAAGACCAAGCAGTTTCACTGATTTATTATGACAATCATTATTTAAACTAATAAATAAATTTTGAGTTTTTTCTTCGTTACAAACCAAATATTTTGACTTAAACCAATTAAGAACAGAATCTTGAGCAGATCCAAAACACTCTTCAATCGTACCAAGTCTTTATCTGAGCTAAATTATTGTTGTTTTATCTGCATACAAGACCGAACGCACTGGGATATTATATGGCAAGTCATTAACTGCAATGACAAACAGGAAAGGACCAAGGACAGAACCCTGCGGTACTCCTGCCTTGACTTCTCTAAGTGAAGAACACTCACCTTTAATGTTAACAAATTGTTGTCTACTAGTTAGGTATGACTTAAAAACGTCCAACTGTTTACCTATGATACCATAAAACTCAAGTTTGCTAATCAAAATATCAAATGGTTTATACAATCAAACGCCTTTGGGACAGATCAAACATGAGCACTGAGACAGACTCCCCTCTCTCAAAAGCCTTTCAATGCACCCTCCACAACCCGTTGCACAGCTTGAGTAGTGGATCTATTCCTCTGAATCCAAACTGACAATCAGTTAGTAGTTTGGGTGGGATTCAAAAAATGCATTAACCTGATTAAGAATCAAAGATTCAAATATTTTTGAAAAAATAGGAACAATTGAAACCGGACAATAATTATGTGGCAAATTCTTATCACTTTTTTTGAAAATAGGAATAACTTTAGAAACTTTTAAATACTGAGGAAAATAACCTTTGTCTAAACATTCATTGAATTTTATAGGTTAGAGGTTCACAAATCCTGTGAATAACCTTTTTAATAATATTATTTGAAAGCCATAAATAATCCATAGATTTGAATTTGACAACTTAGAAACACCTGAATAACATCCTTTGGTAAGATTTTAGACCATTTAAAGTTGCCTGTTTTTCTGTAAATCTGGATTCATGAGGTTAATTGCAGTACTATTTTCATCGGAATTATGATCTAATTGATTCACCAATTCATGTACAGAGTTCAAAAAGTATGAATTAAGATCTTCTGGGTAAGGTTTTAATTCATTTAACTGAAAACCAGTTTGTTCATGCCTAATAATGTCCCAGGCAGCTTTGCACTGATTAACTGAGTTGATGGTAGTGTTCGTACGTCTCTTTTTTTGGGCCCTTTCTAAGATTGTCTCTGTAAATTTTTTTAAAACCAATGTACACTCTATATGCAACCTGAGTATGCTCCGACCCGAACCAATTTTAGATTTTTATAAACATCATAAAAGGCCATCATTGTATTTTTATCTTGCCTTAAACAGTCACTATACCCAAATTTACACTTAGTTTTTCCTTAACATATTAGATTCAGCTTTGTTTGACTTAGCAATTAACAGGTGAGCAAAAATGCCATAGGTCAACAATTTTCTTAAAGAACTCCTGACATAAGTTCTCTAAGCTTGTATGGCCAAACTCATACTCAGAAAAGACATCCAAACCCTTTCTCAGCTAAATTTTCAGCAAAGTTCAAATTATTTCTTCGGTTTGTTTCCGAAAAAAAAAATTTTATGTGTTACTCGTTTATTTACAAAATTTGCATTTATAGGTAAGGACTTTTAATTTGAGAAATATTGGCTCATGATCCGCAATAGAAAACCCGGTAGTAACTTGATTTCACACATTAAATGAGAAAAGTTAACCCAAAATGTTGTCTATACGGAATCTATGCGGTAGGACTCTTATTTGTGCAAGTCAGGTTTAAAGATCTTAAAAGATTAAGAAAATCTACACTTGCACGATTGTTAATGTTAGCCATTTCAAAATTTAAGTCACCACACACAACCACCCCCACCCTAATTTCCCAGTAACCTTCCCCACGGCAGTCGCAAAAAGTTGAAAAAATTTTTGAACATCACCCTTTGGTGATCTATATATGCTCATTACAATTACATTATGCTCTGTTTTAAATTAATACAGCTACATTCAAAGTCTAATTCTGAGCTGAATTCCGCCATATTCACTTTCTCAAATTTTAAAGGAATCTCTTACAAATATGGCAGTACCACCTTTTTATTTTAAAATTCTACACATTGCATCTCCACTAGAAAACCTTTAGGACAATAGATATCCATTTCACATGTATTAAACATGCTCACTAAACATATTATATCCAATATTAAACTATGAGACAGATATTCTAATTCAATAATCCTATTTCTAATACATTGAACATTTACTTGAAGAAAATTTAAGTTGTAATGATGGAAATTACTATTTGATTTAAAGAATTGCTGTTAAATTACTTGATGGCATTTGTTATCAAAGGAACTTACTAAGATGTTAAACCCTGGAATAATATTCTCTATTCAAATTAAAATTTAGCCCAGTCTGGTCATCAATAGGTGTTAAGTTAATACTATATAGAGGCACATCATGAGAATTTGCTGGGTTAGGCCCAGATTCAGACTTTCTTACTCTAAAAAAGAACCATTTAGTGGTGCAGGCAAAGGTAATATAGAATCTGGTAATATAGTGGTGCGGCAAGGGTAGCCGCATACTTTGGCCCTCCTTATGTTATGCGGCGGTTGTCTGGTGGCCGGCCATGGCACAGAACAGTGCAAGGCCAACATTATACAGATGTCAGAGAATGGTGTACGTGGGAATTACAGGCGCAATTTAGAACAATCCCATTGGCAGCGATGGAGGTCCTCACTGGGCTCCGCCCAATGGACCTGTTTGTAAAAGGGGAATCTTGTAAAGCGGCCTTTAGAATAAGGACGACTCTTGGCTGGTTGCCTGGCCAACCAGGACTCCATGGGGAAGTACTATCTAGGGACATTGGTCTGGACCCGTTGCTTTCGATGGGAACAGACTCAATGACACCTAGGTACAGAATTGACAGGCTGGTCAGGGCCTTCCTTCCAAGTAGAGATAAGTGGATAGGGAGTACCGAGCCTGCACAAGTCAAAGGAAGCGTCTGGTATGCAGACGGCTCACTTACAGAAGGAGGTGCGGGTGCTGGGGTGTATGGGAGGGGGGCACGGAAAGTTCTGTCTGTACCTCTGGGGGCCCATGCTATCGTCTTCCAGGCGGAGGTGATGGCTATCATGACAGCCACACAAGAAGAAATGCGTCTAGGTGGCTTCGGAGGAGTAGTTTCAATCTGTTCGGACAGCCAGGTGGCGATAAAGGCGATCATGGCACCACGTACCAGCTCTGTTGAGAGTGGGCTGGAGACTCTTTGCTAGCGTAAACAGGTGAGACTCATATGGGTCCCTGGGCATGCTGGTATTGATGGAAATGAGATAGCCGATGCACTGGCTAGGGGATGGGTAAAGTGCCCTCTGCTGGGGCCGGCTCTTAGTATTCCTTTTCAAAAGGCAAAAAGAAAATTTGACAGGTGGACCTCTGAGGAACACGATGGCAGATGGAGGACCGAGTCCGGGCTCAGGCAGTCTCGTGCACTTATCCAAGGACCAGATCGCAGGTACAGCAGAGATCTGCTGAGCTGTAACCGGGCCAAGGTGAGGGCGGTCACAGGAATACCGGACATAATCTTCTTCACAGACATATGAAGATAATGGGCCTAACAGAAGACTCACATGTAGGCTTTGTGAGGAGGACGAGGAGAGCTCCATACACATATTTTGTCATTGTGGAGCTCTCTCATCTCTTAGGCATAGGACTCTGGGTGCCGCTTTTCTGAAACCAGAGGATATTAGAAGGGTTACACTCGGAGAGATCATGTCCTTCATAAGGGGGACTGGTCTCTTGTGACACTGTCGTCAGGCTCGGAGCGCAAAAGGCCACGGAGTCTAGGCGCGGTGGGCTTGGTGACAGAACCACAACCCGGTGTATCTAATCTAATCTAAGATGGCTGACAAAGGATGATTGTCTGTGGATCAACGCATAAAGAGTGTGTTGTTTTTTAATGAAACAAAAAGTTTGGTGCTTACACAAGGACGTTTTCCTGCTCATTTTCAATCTCGCTAGTCACCATCATTTAAAACTATTCGTAGACTTTATGAAAAATGTAATAGTGATGGCTCAGTATTAGCATAGACCTTATCTTATACCAGACAGTCCCATCATACGAGCGAGCTGGTCGTAGTTCTGGTTCAACGTGTCTGCTAGTTGCAAAGCCCTCCCCCGACGCGTTGGCTGTCTCTCCCCCCTCAACCGTTACCCCCCCCCAAAAAAGGTCAGGCCCTCGTCACTACTACGTCACTCCCCCTCTCTCCTATCTTGTCTTTGGGCTTACTCGTGGAGAGCCCTGCCCCCCAAAAGAGTTTTAGAATTTGTATGGTCTTCTCCCGTTGCATTTTTTGGTAAAAAAACCTGGGCAATAACTCTAATATTTAAATTCAACAACTCATTTTTTAGAATGAATAAAACTGTTGCAATATAAAATAATAAACTTTATTTATTCCTAAAAATATAAAAAAAATTTTACTAAATTATAAAGGAATTGCTACCCCACTTTTTCCCAGAAATCGGGCTAGTCAACAAAAAATTTTTTGTTAAAAAACCAAAGACACTCAAAACTTATGAAAAGATTTCAAGCGGTCCGCCCAGTGTGCACAGTCCAAGGTTACTTTTCCTGTAAACTGTTGATGGCTAAATATGTACAGAAATTGGGGTTTAGTATTATTTTTACTTTTTAAATTTTTAATTTTATAAACTTGTTACTTAGGCAATACTGAAAATAAATGATCAATTTCATCTAAATTAAATAACCATTCTTCATTTTAATAGAGTATTTTTTTAAAATTTATTACAGTTTTTTTTATTTCTGAGGGCAAAAAGTTTATAAATTTTGGTCCCAGAAAAAAAAGCTTTTTTTGAAGATTTTTTTTCCATTTCCCATCGTTCTTCTCCTAGTCTCAAGACCGGGAATCGTCAGAGTTGATGTTGAGTGAGTTTTGGGCCCCTATTTTGTCATCAAAAAATTCTGTTAATTTGAAAATGGCCTTAAATTTAGATAATTTTTTATTTGAAAAAAGTTTTTTTTGGGAGTTGTGTTTTAAATTTTTGGTAGTGATAAAGATTTGTATACCATAGCTTTGGGGTTTTTACTTGATTTTGTTAGTCTGTGATGCTCTGATTAAAATTGGTCTTTCTCAATATTTTTTTTTGGGGCATTCTGATTAATTTTGGGGGGATTGTTTTTTATGAGTTTGATTATTTTCGGGGATGTATAATGATATTAGGGTTTTAGGATTTTTTTGGGGATGAAAAGGTTTTTGCATGTTCTAGGTATTGGTTTGTTCTTGGCCCTGATTGCGTTTTCTGTTGTTTCATTATTGATGTTATTAGGTATTATTTCCCCTTTTCCCCAGGCGTTTTTCCCCAAATCGGGATGTGATGCAAAGAGAGAGGTATGCTTTAGTGCTGTGTCTTTTTTTGTGTTTTCTCGGAGTCTGCGAAGGGCAAAAGTAGTAGAGGCTAGCTTTTTTTTCTAATTTAATTATGTGTGGTTCCCTTTTATTCCCCTTTATGTCTTACTATAAACCCTTTGCATCGCCTCTTTTCTTGGAAAATTCTTCATTTTGATTTTTCCATTTTTTTTTAAAGACATTTTTAAACTTTAAACACAAATAAAATTTCAGGGGTAGTATTTTTAAATCCTTAAAAAATTGGTGCTGCGTTCAAATCTTTTTTTTCTGGAAATAAGTCAATAAAATATTATTGTTATTTTTAACGGTTGAATGGTTTTTTGTCATACTTCCCCAATTTTCTCTTTTCCCTAATTTAACTTAATAAATCAGTGCAAAATAAATAGTTTTTAATAATTTATCCCCAATAAAATTTCTTAGGAAATAGAAGTTTCTGTACTTTTTTTTAAAAACCAGATTTGTAGTTTGATTATGTGCGATTTCAAAATTAATTTTTCTTCATAATTTCCCCCATATTTTATTTTCTCACTTGTTAAATAGTTTCACAGTCACAAATGGTGGTATATATGACAATTCAGTTTAAAATTTTTTAGTGGTTTTTAAAATTAAAAGCCTTTCAAATCAAAATTTTAAATTTGTTTTGAGGCTTTTAGTAGGTCTACCATTCTATTATTTTTCGCACCATTTCCTAATTGTTTTTAAAATCCTCTTTAATTTTTCCCATATACTTTCCCACTGTTTTTCCATTTTTAAATGGCGATATCTCCGCAAAGCCTGTGATTTTTTTTTTAAATGGCAAACTTTACAAATCATTTATAAACACAAGGAAAAAAAATTGCAGCCATAACTAGCCTGAGGCACTCCTTTTGTAACAACCCTAAAAGTACTTAAATTTATTGGCCCTTTTTACTTCTGCTGCCTTTTTTTAAAATTGTTTAAAACCCAAATTTTAAGGGGGTTACCTCTTATTCCTGCATTTTCCAATTTCTGTAACAATATTTTATGATTCATTAAACGAATCCCTTTAAAAAAAAACAATAAAAATACCAGCCACTTTTAGTTGTTATTGAAGCTACTGTAGACTTGTTATATAAAACCAGCAATTTCCCTTCTGTATTTTCCCTTTTATAAATCCAAACTGATTAGTGTTAAAGAATTTTTTTTATTTAAATATTCCAACACCCTGTTTTTTTTGTGTTTTTTGAATTTTCTTTTTAAATTCCGACGCAAAGTAATATGTGGCCTTTGCTCCCCCAATCTTTTTCCTTTCTATGAATTGGGCAACAATAGCCTTTTCATTTTATCGGGGAAAAACACCACTGCTGAAGCTTGGATTTTTTTTGCCAGTAAAGATTTGCTATGCAGTGCTATCACTTTTTCATTAAGATACCGGTAGATGGTCTTACCATTGACTTTTTTGTTTTTAAAACTGTTTATATTTTTTCAACCCCCTCTGCACTAGTTACTGGGACTTAAGAAGAAGGAAACTTGGCTAAGGTAAAAGTTGGAAGTGTCAAGAATGTTTACCCTCCAGGGAGGTTTGCCTGTATCTCATTCGGTGCTAATATGAAGTATTCATTGAACAGCTGTCCTATTGTTTGCGGGTCTGTAACATTGTTCCCAAACTGGTATCTTATCTGACTGAGTGGTTGTCGTTCTTTCTTATCTGTTAAGGAATTTACTAATTTCCACTCCTTCTGCACTGCAATATTTCCCTCTTGCAGTTCAAATAAACACTTATAATAATTATTCTTTGCTTGCACTATTTCATTATCTATCTTATTTTTTAAACGTTTGTAATAATTATTTAGTCGTATATCATATGGTCTGCGTTTACATTTATTTGCTATTTTATTTCGTGTATTGATCTGTTTAATCAATCTTGCATTTATCCAAGGACCCTTAATTCTTGCCTTTTCCACTTTTGGTAAAAATATTTTAGTCTCGCTATTTTCCTCAGTATATTGAAATATAATCTCATAAAATTCATTTAACGCTTTGTTCACATCATTACTTTCCAATAATATATTATTCCATATTGCTGAATTCCCTAGCTGGTTTTTTAATCTTTCATAGTCAATATTTTTTATATTACGTGTTATATTTTGTGAAACTTTACTTGTATCCTTCTCAAACTTCACTAATAGGCCTAACACAAAGTGATCTGTTATATCAGTTTGAAATGTACCAGCTTTTAACATATGTGAATTTTTCCATTTTACAAATATATGATCAATACATGAGGCTGAATCACTGGTTAATCTGGAAACCTGATCAATCAACACAAAAAGCTATTGTTTCTCATAAGCGACATATAGTTGTTGCTTATGTTATTGCTGACTAAAATATCAAGATTTATATCTCCCATATAAATAACATTACTTCTCAAATTAGGCTGTGTACATGACAATTTTGTAACCTATAAACAATTAATAAATTAAATACAAACTTTTAAATTTGATTTCCAAGACTAATATATCAGCTGAATCTATACTATACCCTCTATTTCGAACCAAAATATGTTCTCTAATGTATATCATTACTCCTCCAGCTCTATAATCTTCATTAGTTTTATAATAATATTGAAATCCTTTTTTTTTATAATGAGCAACCTCTTGCTCAAAAATCCAAATTTCCGTCATAACAATTATATCTATTAAAACAGTGAGGTCATTCAAATTAGCTAAGTAGGAATCAAAAAGTTTTTTCTTAAACTTCTAATATTATATAAATAATATTTTAATTATTTGCATTCGAGTCAAAGAAACTACTATCAATATTATTCAAAACAATACATTTGTCAGACATACTTACCTACAAACAAAGATTATTAACAAAAAACTTAATTTTCTTTATACACTTATTTAAATCACTTTCCCCACTTACCTACATATATCTACATATATACACATAATATTAATGAGATATTATCAGATCAATCTAAGACAATCATATCTTATTTTTGGATAGGTATCATGCATATTGTAACTAATAAATCTATGAACCAATTTTAAGACATTTGACATTTAGGAGTATCTAATGTAACTTTTGGTATTAATTTTAAGTCTATAATGATTACCAGCTAGGCATATATTTAGCATTAAAAAACTAATGTTATAACAGTTACAATTGTTTTAGTATGTAAGTTAATTATTGCTCTACATTCGCTTGCATTAGTATAGTTCTTTCTTGCTCCTAATGACATATAATGCCTTTATATTCACAAAAAATAGATAAATCAGGATGGAATTACATTTCTTTTTTCCAAAACAAATAATATTCATTACCATCAGATAGCCTAGTTCATAGTAAGTTAAGTGATAACAAACATATGAAGTTAGTATAATTTTACTATACTCAGGATGATCAACTCAAGGTGGCTACAGTTATTGGGATCTCAAAAAGTACTCTATGTTTAGTCATAATGATATAGTCTATAGTAGTACGAACGCTATAATTATTTATATTAGACTCGTATCATATACTAGCTGTTTACCCGTGCCTTGCTACGGGATTAACATATAAACAGTAATTTTTAGTTTATTAATGGTAGATTCGCGTGCCAACCCGTCATTCCCTGCGCCTGTAAGGGAAGTTCGGCCTGCAGCCTCGCTTAGAAACTCTGCCTTTAGCACCTTTTTGCAACTCGGCCTTGTCGACATTTCGACTGTATCACAATATAGTCTTTTCAAAGATCTGATGGTATATTAGGAATCAAGAGAAAAATGTCTTTAACCTAATTATGGGTGTTTGAAAAGATTTTAATTAATTTAATTTTCTTCACAGCTGATGATTAATTAAATGAATAAAATCACTCTGTAAGAGTAATATTGACTCTTTAAAGACCAGTGGGGAGGAGCCCTAGAGATAGATGTGAATAAAGCCAAACCAAAAACCTTCCCTGGAGCGAACTCTACATATTTAACCCATACGATAAACAGGATTATAATATAAATAGGACTGACAAAATTGCCTTGCACTCAATCAAAAACTAATATACTGTATGAAATATTGGTATATATCTTAATATAAAATTAATTTATGTACCAACATTGTGCCCAAGTGAGTGTTCTGTGCACAAGGACTTTTTTGTTTGTAAAATCCTGGTCGCGAAGTTGCACAGAACTCTCCAGGAGATTTACAAGCACACGAGGCAACCTGGAACCAAAAACGCAGGTTCTTGGAGAAAAGTACAAAATTAAAAAAAATTATTAGAGATGCTAAAATGTACGATATTTTGGACTGAAGGTAAATATAACCATTTCGACCCCAGAAAATTCCAAAATTTTAAATTTTCCAGTAAATAAGGGCTTTTTTGGGGGGTTGAAAATCAAAATTTCCCCATAAGAATAACATGGGCGTCTCACAAAATTGTAGTTTTTATGACCTAACTTGAGAAAAATTTTGAGTAAAATTTTCAAATCTTCAGTTCTACACGGGTAACAGACACACACTTTATATAAGAATTTCAGATTAAAAACTTACAAATTTGCAGTATCTGGGGCCCAAAAACTAAAATGTTTAAAATGTAAAAGTTTTTAATACTGGTGACATCCATTACAGTATTTTGTCATTATACTTAATTGTTAGAATAAATTTAAAACATTTTTATTTTTGCTCGCAAATTTAACGTGTATGTTGTTTACAATATTTATTTAAAGTAGTTTCATTACTTTGCATGTCTTTATTTGAATATGATTGTAAGAATAAATTTAAAACGCTTTGATATTTAAAAGGAAAATGTAAATATGTTGTTTACGATATTTCTTTTGACTAGTTTCATTATTTTGTATACTTTTATTTGTATTTGATTGTAAGAAAAAAATTTAAACATGTTGATATTTACTAAGAAATTTAAAGTGTATGTTGTTCACAATATTTATTTCAATTTGTCAATTTGTTTAGTAATTTTGTATGTTTTTATTTCTATTTGATTATAAAAATAAATTTAAAACTTTTTGATAAGTATCAGGAAATCAAAAGTTTATGTTGTTTATGATATTTGCTTTCACATAGCTTCATTATTTTGTATGTTTTTATTTTTCTTTGATTGTGAGAATAATCATTAAAATTTTTGTCCAATAGTTTTTTTGTTCATATTATATAATATTGATTACTATTAAGTTATTTATTATGTAGGTTTTCATTTCCCTTGAGGTGTCACAGTAAATTTAAACATTAATTTAAATTTATGACAAAAGTTGTATGAAAAATATTTGTTGTTCATAATTTAGCTTTCAATTAGTTTTAGAGTATGTTATCATATATACATGTTTTACATACTATTGTAATAAACATTTTTCTCGATAAAAAGAACTATTGGCTTCGATGAAATATAGTTCGATTCCTTATTGAATTCTAATTGGCGCCTATAAAATAAATAAAATTTTATTTTTAAGGTTATTTAATTATGGCAAAACAAAAAAGTTTAAATGGTAATGGTAGTATTGTTTTAATTAGAATAATTAGTTAATATGTTGTGTTTGTTTTTTTTTTTTCGATCAGTAGAAATGTTATTTGGGCTTTTGCCAGTGTTGAATGCTATTCTCAGGGCCGCCCAGAGGAAGGGGCAAAAGGGGCAAATTGCCCCGGGGCCACACAGACAGTTCAGAGGGGGGGCCACATTTCATGCAACAAAAAAGAAAATACTTAATAATCTACTAGATAAAAAACGATTCAGGCCTGTATCAAAAAAAACCCAAAAGTAATTTTTGGGCCCAAAAAAAGAAAATTTCCCTTCCGGGATTTTTTTTTAAAACTTTTAAAAACAAACCTTTGGTTTTAAATAGAAAACCGGGGACCGGGGGCAAGTTGACCCCTGGTCTTTGAAGTTTTGTCAGCGGTGGGGCCCTAGTGGGTGACGCTTTAGGGTTTGGGGTTTGGGTGTTGACGAAAACCTTTTCCCCCCCTCCCCTTTTTCTTTTTTTGCGAAAAGTGAAAAAGTAAATCCCAGTTTTTTTGGAACACCCAAAAATTTTAAATTCAAATTTTTGGGAAATTTTATAAAAAATTTTTATTTGGCCCCGGGGAATGGTGGGCCCCCTTTCTAGGGAGATGTCCTTTTTTTAATTAACTATTTATTTTTTAAAACATGTCAAAAAAAACCCCCCTAATTTTACTTTTTTTTATTACTAAAAAACTCCTTTTTTGGAAAACTTTTTTAAATTTACAAAGGGGAACCAAAAAAAACTTTTTGAAGGGATTTTTTTTTTTAATTTAAATTTTTTCAAAAATATATACTCCCTTAAAAAAAAAAATTTTTTATACTTGTCACAAATTCAACTTTTTTCCCTTGGCTTTTTGTGGGGGGGAAAAAATAAATTTCGCTTGGTCCGTTTTTCCTTTTTACAAAACCATTTTTATGATATATTATTTTTTTATAAACTTAAGTTTAATCCCCAAAATTGGGAAAATTAATTTGTATTTTTACGGTTTGTTGTTTAAAACTTTATTCCTTATTTTGTTTTTTTTTCCCAAAAATTTTCTGTTTATGTAAATAAATAATTTTAAATTTAGTGTTTCGAAAATCCCTTATTTCCATCGGACAAAAAAAGGTTTCTATAAAATGTAAAAAACCGGGTGGATCATTAACCTCGGCCCCCCCAATTTTTTAGGGCCAAAAATTAAATTAAAAATTTAATAAAAAAGTGGAACCCCCTAAGAAACAACCCCAAATAAAAAAAAAACCAAAAAACAAAATTTAAAAAAAAACCTTTTTTAAATTTCTGTCATTTTAAAAAGGGTTTGGGAAAAGGTCTTTATGAGAAAGGTTTTTTAAAAATTTGGGGTTTTTCAAAGCGGGTATAAAGGGCCCCGGGAAAAAAAACTCCCCCCGTTTTTTTTTTTAAATTTGCCCCCCCTCCCCCCTTTTCCCCTTTTTCCCAGCCTGATAAAAGTTTTTTTTTTTCCCAATTTTGGGCCACTAAATTTTAGAAATTTTAGAGTCGTTAAAAAAATTTTATTTAACGTTTTTTTTACCCAAAAAAAAACCCCAAAAATGAAAAAATATTAAATTTTTTTTTAAAAACGGGGTTTGGAAAATTTTTTTTAAATTTTGTCTTAAAGGGGGTTTAGATCGGGGACCCTTTTTAAATTTTTCAGTTATCTGTTTACGTCGCCATAAAAAAAATTTTTTTGTTTTTGTTGTATTTTATAGAGTATATTTCTGAAATTTTAATGCTTTTTCTTCTTTTGGATTTCCTAGGCCTAAAACTACTATTTTTTAATAAAAATTAAAATTTAATTTCCCTATGATTCATATTCCCATTTCCAGATTTTAAAAGAAAACCCTTAAAACCCAATTTTTTTTTGGGCCCATACTTTTTTTTGGTAACGTTTTAATTGAAATCAAATTAAAAATAGCCCTTAAAAATTTTTTCAATATAGTATTTTAAATTTTTTCCAAAAGTAAATTTTATATTTTTTTTTACAGTAAAAAAAAAAATTTAAATTTTAACGATGAAACCACAAAAATTCCCGAAATTTTTCCTGGGAACTTAAATCTGGTAATCCCCCATAAAAAAATCCTGTCATTTAAACCGGAAGGAAAAAAATTATGTGTGTATGATGCATTATATTAAAACTTGCCTTACCAAATTGGGCGGGGAAATTTTTTTGCGTTGGGCCCATTTTGGGTTTTTTTTTTTCTAAAAATTATAATTTTTGTTACTTTCTTTACTTTTTGGGGATTCTCCCCCCCGGTCATTTTTAAAAAAACCCGGGTTTTAAAACCAAGTTTTGTTACATGAAATTTTTTTTTTAATTTCTAAATGTAATGGTTTTTTTTAATTTTTTAAAAATTTTTAACTAGTTTTAAATTTTATAAATTGGGAATGTTCTAAAAAATATTTTTAAAACCCAAAATATTATACTTTGGTCTTAATAAAAAAGGGGGGAAACCTTAAGTACCCCTTTTTAATTTTAGATAAAAACATTTTCATAAATTTGTTAAGATTTGTAAAAACTCCTTTTGAATAATATTTTTTTTTGTGCCCATTTAACTTGTTGTAACTCTTTTTTTGGGTTGGGGTTTAAATTTTCCCCTTTGAAACTGAAAAACGGGCCCCAAGGGGGGTTTTTTTCAACTACTCAGTAGAGTACCTTTTGGTTTAAAAAAAACCATTTATCCCCAACAAAGGGTTGGGTTTCCCAAAAAAATTTAGATAATTTTGATTTTAGTTGTAATTCTTTTAACAAAACCCAAATTTAAACGCCCCTTTTTAAAAAAAATATTTTTTCATAATTTTTTTACTGTCACTGAAAAAAAAAACGGTAAGCCTTTTTTTTTTTTTGACAATCTTTAAATACGAATTTATTTATTGTTTGTTTGCGCGATAATTTAAATTTAAACAAAATTTTAAACCCAATTGTCCCAGGTATTGTGGTGGGAGGGTCAATCCCACTTTTCCCGGGGGAAAATTGGGTGTGGTAAATTTACCCTGAATTGCCCCAAACTTGGGGAACGGGGACCCCTTTTAAAACTTGTTTGTATACAATGATTTTGTACCCAAATTTTTTGACAGACATAAATGTTACTGTTTTTTACTCTGAAAAATTTGAGTTGAACCCAAAATTGCTTTTTTGCCTTTTGAAAAAAAAATTTGAATATTTTTTAAATTTTTTACCCCCAAAGACAAACTAAAAGGTTAAAAAAAACAAAAAAAAGAAAAATTAAACTAGATTTTTTTTTAATTTTTTGGAAACCAAGTTTTTTAAAAACATAAATAAGTTTTACTACCCAGTGGTTTTTTAAACTACCTTTTTTTGGAAAACAAAAACAAAACCCCTTAACTCCATTTATTTGGTTTTTTAACATCAAAAAAATTGTTCGATTTTTCCCCAAAATTTTATTTACTTCGTGAACATTGATTCGGCCACTCCCCCTTTTCAAAACCCTTGCCTTTTAGCTAGCGGAACCAAAAGGGGCCCTTACAAATTTTTTGGCCCCCTCCCTCCCCCCAACCCACATTTTAATTTCATTGGCGAGGATGCTTCCCTGGTTTTCCAATTTTTTTTTCGAAGAGCTAAATGCGCCCAATTTTGCAACTAAAACCATTTCCCTTTTTGGTTTGGGTTTCGGTTTTTTTTTTTTAATTTTAAAAAATTAAATTTTAAAAAGGGGCGGGGTTTTTATTTTTTTAAAAAAAAAAAAATAAAAAAAAATTATTTAAAATTAAAAATAAAAAAAATACTTAAAAAAAAATAAAAAAAAAAAAAAAAAAGTTAAAAAAAAAAAGAAAAAAAAAAAAAAAAAAATAAAAAAAAATTTAAGGAAAAAAAAAATTTTCGGAGTTCCCCCACTACCCCCTTGAAAAAAAACCGTCCCAATTAAAACCCAAGAATTTTTTTTAATTAAAATTAGTAATCTAAAAAAAAAAAATTGTAGAGAATAAAATTGCTTAAAATTTTTAAAAAGGTAAAAATCAATTATATTTTTTAAATTTTTTGAAAATTCAGATTTAATTTTTAAATTTTTTTTGGGAAGTGAAAAAAGGGGGGCCCACAATGGAAAAACTTTTGCCCGGGGCCCCCCCAAAAAGTCTCTTTTTCCCCGGCCTTAATTTTTATAAACTTGTTTTTAATTAAAAATTAAATTTTTTCATTTGGGTTAAAAAAATTGGGGTTTTTGGGAAATTAAGCTTTATATTTGTCCCTTTTTACTGTAATTTTTTTAGGGAAAATTTAAATTTTTTACATTATTTCCAAAAATTTTTAAAAGTACATTGGCTCTTTTTATTGTTTTGTTTTTAAAGGGTATTTTGGTTGCTGGAAAAATTTTGTTTAAAAAAATTGAAAACATTCCCAGTAACTTTTATAAAATTTTTTTGGTTTTGGTTTTAAATTTTTAAACGTAAGATGGCATTTTTTTTCAAAACTCAAAAATTTTTTAAAGGGGTTTTTGGTTTTTAAACAATAGTTTTTTTATATTTCAATTTTTTTTTCGTTTTTTTTTTTGTTCTTTTCCCACTTTTTAACCACAACATTTTTTTGGAATTATAATAAATTTATTTTTTAAAGATTTAAACCCTTTTTACGGGTTTTAAAATTTTAAAAAAAAAAATAAAGGTCAAAAAGGACGGGACTTATTTTTTAGAATTTTTTACCCGCTTTCAAACAACCCGGAATTATTTTTTTAAATTTTTTTATTGAAACCAAACTTTTTAAAGGGTTATTTAGGGATTTATTTTTTAAAAATGTTTTAATAGTTGATTTTTCCCAGGTATTTTGTTTTGCCAAATAAATATTGTCCCTGTCATTACGAATAAACTTTTTAATATCCCTTTTTTTTTGGGGTTATATTATATCGGGAACCAAAGGGGGGGAAACGCCCATTTTAATTTAAAGGGAAAAAGCCTTTCAAAACAGAAAGTATAAATCAGGTTCGTAAAATAACCCCTTATATCAGTCGGGGTTAGGCCAAACATTGCAATCCATAAAATTTTTAAAATTTTAAAAGGGGAAAAAAGGGATTTTAGAAAGAAGTGGGGTTTTAAAAATCCAACGCGACTAAAAAGTTGGGGAATTTCGCCCCCCCCCTTTTGGATTTTCCCCGAAATTTTTTAACCCCCCCGGAAAAATTTTTTTACCCAAAAAAAATTTTACCTTTAAAGGGACATTTGTCCCGGTTTCCTTTACTTGTGGCCTAAAAAATTTTTTTTTTTGAAAAGGATATAATCTAAAAACAAAAACTCTGAAAAATTGAAAAAAATTTAAATTTTTTCTGACAAATTTATCGCTTTTTTAAAATTTTTTCGATAACCGCCCCTTTTAAATTTTTTTTTTGGCCCCATTTAAATTTTTGGGAAATTTTAAAGGAAAACCTAAAAAAAATTCAAAATGGGGGGAAAATTTTTTTTTTCGGGAAATTTTTTTTTTAAAGAAAGTTGGTTTTTAAGTAAAAAATTTCTTTATTTTTTTAAATAAATTTTTTCATTTAAAATTTTTTAAAGGGACAGTAAATAAAGGCTTAAAAAAAATATTTTGGGGTTTTTTCTACCTAAAAATTTCGGAAAGGTGGGAAAAAAAAAAAAAGAACAAAGAGTTTTAAGAAAAAATGTCCCAAAGAAAACCTGATATTGGGGCTTGGGTTAAATTTTTTAAGTTTTTTGGCATGGTCAGGGTGGGGGGAAGGGGGGAAAAAGAAAAAAAAAAAGGGGGGAAAAAAAGGAATTTTGGGGATGGAAAAGCCCCCAAGGGAAGGGCGACCTTCTGGGGGACGCCCAGGAAAAAGGGGTTTAAGGGATGACCAAGTGGAAAAAAATGGGGTTTAAGCCCTTGGGTGGGAACTTTCGAAATGGGCAGGGGGGTAGGGGTTTGGGTTTTTTGGGGGCAACTTTTTTGGGGGGCCCAAAAAATTTTTCACCTTGGATTTGTTTGCCCACCAGGATTTAAGGAAAGGGTAAATAAAGGCAGAACCCTTGGACCGCGCAAAGCATTTTTTTCCCTCTCACGCGGGGTTTTTAAGCCCTCTTAAAATTGAAAATTTTTTTTTTTGGGTTTCCAAATTTTGGGTTTTTAAATGTTTTTCCCAAAATTTTCCCCAATTTTTAAGGTTATTTTTTCGTAGGGGGGACTTTTTTTCCCTAATAAATAAAAATTTCATTTAAAATTTTTTTTAATTTTGGTTTTTAAATTTTGGGGTTTTAAACCCAGGGCCCCCCCAGGGGGGGGGGAAAAAAAGGGGCAATTGCCCCGGGGCCCACCAGCCCTTAGTTTCCCGGGGGGGCCACTTTAAACCCCAACAACAACAAAAATTTTTAAAAAAATTTAACTAAAATAAAAACCCAATTTTAAGGCCCTTTTGAAAATTTTAAATACCCCAAAAAATTGATTTTAAATTCCAATAATTTTTTTTCAGTTTTATTTTAAACAAATTTTTGGGTTTTTTTTTTAAAACCCCGGGGGCTTTTGGAGCAATTTTGAAACTTGGTTTTTAAAATTTGTCAGGGGGTCGGGCTTGTAATGACACCCCTTTTAAAAGCCCTTTTTGGGTTTATTTTTGGAAGGGGCCTGTACTCCCGGCGTTTGGTTTTTTTTTGTTTGGTTGGAACTTGTTGAAAAGTCGTTCAAAGCTTTGTTTGGAATACCCAAAAATTTTTTTTCCCAAATTTTCAAACATTTTTTTTTAAAATTTGGTTTTGGTTTGTGGAATAAGGGGCCACTTTAAATTACTTTTTTTAAATAAAGGAATTTTAGTAAAATTTTTTTAATTTCCAAATTTATTTTTTACCCTTTTGGGTAAAAAAACGTATTACTAAATTTTTGCCCTTTTCGGGACCCTTTTTTAATTTTGTCTTCAAAATTTTTTCTTCTCGGGTTCGGTTTTTTTCCTCCAATTTTTTCCGGAAAGGGGGTTTTAAAGAAGGAAATTTTTTTTGAAAAAAAAGACTTTTTTATTTTTCTTTCCCACGGGAAATTTTTGGTTGGTGGTGGAAAATACAACTTTTGAAAAATTTTAAAAAACATTTTGTAACAAAAACAGTCTTTTTTTGTTTTTTAACCCTTAAAAAAAAAAAATAAAAAGGATAACAGATTGGCCAAAAAACCTTTTCCATTAAAATAAATGGGGAATTTAGTTTTTAGAAGAATTTTTATGTTTTTTTTTTTTTATTCTTTAAATAAAAAGATACCCCCCACATTTTTATGGGAACCGGTTTATCTTTTTAAATCTTTACCTTTATTTACTTTTCCAAATTTCAAATGGATTTTTAAACTGAAAGGGGTTCCCAAAACTAAGGATTTTTGCCTTACAAAAATTTTCCAACAAAATTATTTTGGCAAAAAAATTAAGTTTGGCCAAAAATTTTTTCGGTTAATTTATTCTTTTTCGGGTTTTTTATAACGCCCGGAACTACTTTTTTCGTGTTTTTTAAACTTTTTGGGTTTTTTGAAGATTAATGAATTTTAAGCATTTTCCTGTTTTTTTTTTAATTTTCGGGTTTATTTGGGATATTTGATCCTGGGGAAAAGGGCAATTTTTATAATTTTAAATCGCTGGGGACTAAAGGGGGGAAGCATTAAATTTGAAAGCTCGAACCTCTTTAAGTTTTTGGGTTTTGATTTTCAGATAATTTAAAAAAATTATACCTTCTTTTCCCTTTAATTTAAACATCGGACACTGTTTTCCCCCAAAACAACTAAACCCCAACAGACGCCCCAGTTTTAAACATCGTTTGGCAAAAAATTTAAGGGATCCATGTTGGTTTTTTAAATTAGGAGGTTTTTCCCGACAAAAACCCAAAACGAAAAACCCTTCCAAAACAAAACCCCAAAAACCCAAACATTAGTCCCCAAGAAAGCGGGGTTTTACAGCTTGGGTTTGCCAACGAAACCCCCAAATTTTTTTGGGGGAAAATTTTATCAAAAAAAAAATTTTGGTTTGGGGAATATATCAAAAAATTTTTTTCGAATCGTATTTTTTTTCGAAAAATTCCCCATTTTGTTTTTTTTTTGTTTCTGATAAAACCCTATACTGAATCAATATTGACGTTTTTCTCCCCCCTTCAAAACTTCAGGGTTCAAAAAAAAAAAAACATTAAAGCAGGCCTTTTCTTAAAAAACCCCCCCTTTCCCCCTTGCTTTAAAACTTTTGCATTTGAAAAAAAATAAATTTTAAATTTTTTATTTTTTTTTTTACATTAGTTTTAACGCTTTTTAAAAAGTGTATTTTTATTTGTAGAAAGGGGGGAAAACGGGGATTCCTGTCCCAAAACCCAAATTTTTAAAAATTATTTTTTTTAAAAATTAACTTTTAAAAACCCTTTAATGGCACAAAACGTAGTTTATTTTTTTTCGTTTTTTGGTAAGAGTTAAAAATTTACCCCTTTTAAATTTTAATTTTTTTTAAATTTCATTTACAATACATAATTCCCAAACCAAGTTTTTCAAAGGGTTTTTCTCTTTTGATACCTTTTTTTTTATTTTTATTCGTAAACCGAAAAGTTAGTTTGTCGAAAATTTTTAGTAAAAAAAAATAATTGTTAAAAAAAAAAAAAAATTTTTTTTTTCCTTTCCCAAAACTTTTTACAGCACGGGCGAAAATTTTGGGATTTAACCCATATACTTTATAATGGTTTAAAAAAAAACTTTTACTCCCGTTCACCTTCATTTTTGTTTGACAAAAAATAACACAAAGAAACCAGCCTGGTTGGGTTTAAGTGGCCCTTTTTTAATTTCCCGGGAAACCTGATTTCCTTGTTCCTTTTCCTCCAGTTTGGGAAAAATTTTGGGCCCACCCGTAGAAAATTTAAATGCAGGGTTTTTCCGGGGCCCCGGTTTTCCCAATTAAATCCACCCCACTTATCTAGAAGCCGCCCCCCGTTTTCCACCCTCCCACGGGACCTTTAAAAACCCTTATTTACCCCGGGAAATTTTTTTTTTGTTCTTTTTTTTAAAAAAACCCAAAATCCAACACAATTCTTTTTATTTTCCTTCAAAAAAACAATTTTTTTTATAAAAAAAACCAAAAAAATTTAAAAGTTTAAATTCTTTTCCTTAAAAATTCTTTCCCCCTAAATTGTTTAAATCGTTTTTTTAAAACAAAATTTTCCAATTTTTGGCCTATATTTTTTTTTGGGGCCTTTTTTTTCTTTAACGAGATTTAAAGGGTTTCCATCCCTCCAACACTTTTTTTTCATTTAATTTTATTTTTAAATTTTTTTTCAAAAAAAAAAATTTTCTTTTGTGCATCAAATTTCTAGAAAAAGTTTTATTTTTGGAAACAAATATCAGAATTTTGTTGTAGCGTACCCAATTTACAATAATTTGTAATTTACATTTCAAAATGAAATTTTATAATTTTGTCAAAATTTTAAATTTTTTAAATTTAGGTCCTATTTTTTTTTTTAAACAAAAATATCATAAAAAAAAAACCAGAAAAAAAAAATATTTAAAAATAGCAAACCGTTCAAAATTACCCAAAAATTTTAAGGCCAAAAAAAAAATTCCTTTTAAAAATTTTTTCAAACCTAAAACCCCATCCCTTTGGGGTTTTTTTTCTACTAAATTATGAAAAAACAATTCTTACAAAAATGGGGGGGAAAAATTCAACCCCCAAACCCCCCAAAAAATTTTCAATTACAAACACTAAAACACACTCCAAATTAAAAAATTTGTATTCAATAATTAAATTAAATTAATAAATAATGTTTTATTTTTTTAATTTAATTACCAAAGAAAAACATAACAATTTTTCCCAAAACCCCAAAAAAATGGAAAATTTGGGAAGTACCCCACCTTGTTGTTGAAATAATTTTGGCCACTAGAAAAAGTTTAAAAACCAAAATTTAATTTACAATTAAAAAAAAAAAAAGAAATTTGGTTGGTCTTCTTTTTCGGAACATTTGGGAC
Organism: Stictocephala bisonia; assembly: GCA_035578905.1. Lineage (NCBI taxonomy): Eukaryota > Metazoa > Arthropoda > Insecta > Hemiptera > Membracidae > Stictocephala > Stictocephala bisonia. The sequence continues at coordinate 26,085 of JAQJVL010004582.1, forward strand.
TACTTTTTGGGGGGAAAAACCCGATTTTCGCTAAAAGGGGGGAATTTTAAAAAATTTTAAAAAAATTTTTGTTTCAATAAATCTCCCAGGGGAACCCTTTGGGGATTTTTTGGGTTTTTTGGGTTTCCCCCAAAAAAACCTTTTTTTAATTTTATTAAAAAAAATTTGGGTTTTTTGGGTTATTTTTCCCCTTTTAAACATTCAGCCCCTTTTTGGGGGGAACTCAGGGGTTTTTTCCCGTGGGGGGTTTCAACCTGCGGCCCAAAAGGTTTAAAATTTTTCCCCCCCCGGGGGTTAAACCCTTATTTTGGGCCAATCGTATTTTCTCGGGGGGTTAAAAACCCCCCCAAAACATTTAAAAACCCTTTGGGACCCTGAAAAAAAAATTCGCCCCTGACTTTGGGCCCAATTTTTTTATTTTTTTTAAAAATTGTTTTTTTTTGTTTGACTTTTTTTTTAAATTGGGTAAAAAAAGGGAAAAATTCTCTCCAAATTTTGGGGGTTTTTTAAATTTTTTTTTTGGGGCCTGAGTTTTTAATTATTTTTTTTTAAAAACATTAACCCCCCCCCTTTTACCAAATTTTTGGGTTTTAAATTTGGGGCAATTTTTAAATAATAAAGCCACCAACCTTTTTTAAATCCTTTCTTTTAAAAAAGAGGGCAGTTTTTTTAAAAACACTGATCTATAATTTCGGAACTTCCCCCAAAAAAGCCGCTAGAATGCATCACTTTGAAATTTTAATTTTTTTTAGTTTAAATTTTGTAAACATGTCAACTCCCTCAACTTATGAAGTTGTCCCGTCCCTTTTTTAACATTCCGTCGGGCTCGTAGGGTTTACAGACAAACCCCCTTACTCGAAAACCTGTCCTTTCGAAAGGTCACCTCTCCCTATATAAACTTTAAAACACTCACAGCTGATATTGTGAGCCCGAATATTTCCCCAAAACCCCAATTTTGGGGAGCCTCTCCAAAAACCCTTCACTTTTTATTTGAAATTGCGGGGCCGAAATTTTTGTCCAACTTTCACTTTTTCCCGGAAAATTTCAAAATATATTTTTTACTCATTTTAAAAAAAAACAACTGTACTTATCAATTACAAAAAAATGTTTTTTAAAATTAGTTTGTTAATTTTAGGGACACAACTGTACGTTTTCAACTTTTTGGCCGTTTTCCGTAAAACACAAAACTAATTGGCAATTTTTTTTTAATTTTTTTTAAAAAATTTGAATGCTTAGCTTATTAAAAAAAATTAACCTCTTATTTTTCAAGTTCACCGGAAGGTGGTGAATGGTTTTTTCAATAAACATTTCTGTTTTTGGGTTTTTTCTGGAATATTTACTAAAAATTTTATTTTTTATTTTGGGGTTTTTAAAGAGAAAATATTTTTAATTTCCTTTCCCGGAAAAGAAAAAGGGGGGAAAAAATTTCCAAAAGGGAACTAAAATTTTTTGGATTTTATGAAAAATTTTTTGGGGGTACTTTTTTGGGGGGGGGGTTTTCCAAAGTAAATATTTTTTTTTTGGGGGGGGGGATGAAAACCATGGGGAATGGGGTTTTAACAAAAACCAAGGGGGGGGTTTAAGAAATGGGGGGGGGAATTAATTTTTGGGTTGGGGGGCAATTTTTTTGGGGGTTAAATTGGGGCCTTTTTTTTTTCCGGGGGGGGGGGGGGGGGGGCCACCCCGGGAAAAGGGGGGAAAATTAATCTTTTAATTGGGGGGAAAAATTTCAGGGGGGAAAAGGGGGGGGGTTCCGGGGGGCCCTTGGGGGGGGAAGGGGGGGGGGGGGGAAACTTTTTAGTTTTTGGGTAAAATGGGGGGGTTACGGTTTAATTTTCTTTAATTTTTTTAATTTTTTTTTTTTTTCATTAAATATTTTATTTTTTTTTTTAAAAAATTTACCTTTTAAAAATTTTGTATATAGGTTTTTTTAAATTTTTTAATTTTTTTAAATTTTTTATTTTAAGTAAAAAAAATTTTTTTTTTTATTAAATTTTTCAAACGCGAAAAAGGAATTTTGGGGCCGTAACCTAAAATAGAAATTTTTCAATTCGGTTAATTGGGGGTTTGCCCTTCAAAACACGGAACCTTTTTTTTTTTAAAAAAATTATTAAAAAACAAATAATGTTTTAAACACGCAATTCATTTTTTTAAATTTATTTTTTTTAAAGTTTTTTCTAACTCTATTGATTTTTTAGAAAAACAAATTTAAAAATGGAATCCAAAAATTATTTATTTTTTTTTACATAGAATAAAAAATTGCTTTTTAAACCCTATTTTTCTTTTCTTTTTTAAAATGGTACCAAACCAAAAAGTCCCAAAATAAAATAATACATAAAAAAAAACATAAAAATTTTAAAAGTATTTTTTTTTACATGAAAATTTTATCTAAATAAAGGTATTATATTAACAATAATAATGATCAAAAACCCAAGAACAAAAATAAAAATAAAAAAAAAAAGGAAAAAAAACAATTTAAATTTTAATAAATGCAAAGCTGTAAAATTTTATAATTTAATTTTGTTCAAAATGGTTTAACAAAATTTATCTTAAGTAAAAAAGATCTGCAATAAAGAAACGGGTCATAAATTGCATTTTTCCCCAAAAAGGAAAAACTGGGGTTAAGTTTAAATAAATTATTGAACACTACTTATCAAAAGGAACAAAATAAATTTAAAATAACGTGTTAAAAAAATTTAAATCGTCAAAACAAAAGTAAAAAAAAGGTTAAAACTCAATATTTTAATTTAAAAAAAACCCTAAAAAAATATAAAAAATTTTATCCAATTTTTTTTTTTTTTTTTTTTTTTTAAAAACGAAAAACCCCCCAAAACAAAAAAAAATTAAATTTAAAATTTGGCTATTTTTTTTTTTAAAACCCTTTTAAATAAAAAAAACCCCAAAACCCACGCATAGATAAAATAAAAAATAGCAAAATAAAGTAATTAAAGGCAAAGTAAAAAATTAAAATTTTAAAAATTTTACTTGTTTTTATTTACTTTTTCCCAGTCCTGAAATTTTTCTTTAGTTTTGCATTTAAAATCTTATTATCAAAGGGTTAACCCCAAAGAGCTTTTTTCCTTTGGCTATAGTTTGGTAGCTAAAAATTTTTTTTAAAAAGACAAAAAAACCCACCCAGTTTTTTTTATTTAGTTTGCGCCAACTCCCCCACTAGAAAGAACATTCAAAGAGTTTTTACATTAACCCCCATTTGCCCTTTACGTATTAGCATTTAAAAACCTTTTATTTTCTAAATTTTAATTTGGGTTTTGGTAAAGTTGGTTTAACCCCCCCCAAAACCCGGCCTAAATTTTCCAAATTCCCTTTCAAAAGGTCAAAAAATTTGGGAAAGGGGATAAACTTTTAAAACCCAAACTACCCTGTTTATTTTTTCTTTGGGTTTAATTAAATTTAACAACATTTTTTAAACTGTCCCCTTTAAATATCGTTAGAAATTAAAAAAGGGATTGTTTTTCGTCCAAAAAATTTTTTAAAAGTTGGTTTTTTTAAATTTTATCCATTTTAGGGTTTTTTTTTAAAAAAAATGATGGTCTGCCCCAAAATTTTTTTGTGTTTTGAAGGAGCCCGAAATTTAGGGGGATAAACTTTTTTTTTTTAAATTTTTTGGCCCCCAAAAAGGTGTTATTTTTAATTTTAATATCCCCGGCTGATTTTTTAAACTTTTTTTGAATTTTTTATTTTTTTTCTTTTTTTTTATACGAAAAAAACAAAATTGGATCTTTCAAAAAAACCCGCATTTTAAACGATTTTGTTTTTAATTTAAGGAAAAGTTGTGAATTACAGTTTAAAATATTTTAGTAAAAAATTTCATGCTTTAACTTATCATTTTTTGGGTTTTACAAAAGTATATTTGGGAATCAAACTATTAAATTTTCAAAGTTTTTTGGAATTTTTTTTTTAAGTGTTTAATTTTGGAAAAAATTTTTTAGCCCAATTATTTTTTTAACCATTTATTAAGTTTTAGTTGGTCCTTTTGTTTGTAAAAAGTGACTTTTCAACTCTCATTACCCCCCAATTTACAATCATTAAAAATAAATTTTCACCCTTTTCTTGACGATCGGGGTTTTTTTTTGACAAACTGAGACAGGGGATGTTTATTTAAGAACCAAAAGCAACAAATATTTTCTAAAATCTATTCAAAAGTCATTGTTGAGAAACACTTTTCCACCCTTTGTTGGGCCCTTTTTAATTTTTAAAAAAAAAAAGAATCTTTTTTTATGTTTGGGGGGGGCCGGTGGGTTGGGCCGGGTGTAGGGTTTAGTTTTTTTTTTGGTTTTTTTTCAAGGGTTTGGAAAAAGGGTTCAGGGGCTTTGTAAACTGCAATTTGATATTTTCGCATTGGGAATCCGGCCCTTTTTTTAAATATTACTTTTAGCAGTAATATTTTACCCGTAATGCACAGGGTTTTTCCCCCTTTCTCTTGGTTTTATAAGTTCCCCCCCAAAAAAAATTTTTCAAACAATAAAAAATTTTAAAAGGTAGGAAGGGGGGGAAAAAGGAGACCGCCCTCTCCTTTTAAAAAAAAAAAATTTTGTTTAAATAGGCTACGTAAATTTTTTTTTGGTTTTTTCCCCTTAAAATTTACTACGGGCCCTATTATTTTAAACTTAATGGGGCAGGCCCTTTTATTTTCATATATGTTTTTTTATCATTTTAAACAATTTTTTAAATGATTGGGAAAAAAAAAAAAACTTTTGTAGAAAAAAAAAAAATGTCCAATACAATTTTAAAACTGCAAAGTTTTAAACCCAAAAAGTATAATACCCGGGCCTAAAAACGTAATGAACCTTTTTAAGGGCCCCATATTTCCTTAAAAAAACAAATTTACAAATTTTTTAAATAATTAAACCCCAATTCTAGTTAATTTCTATACTGTTTTCCTAATATTTTCTTTTTTTCCGGTTTTTATTTTTTGAAAGGAAGAAAAAAAAAAGGGGTGATGTTTATTGGGGATTTATTTGTAAATTTAATTTGTTTAAAACAGATCTGGGAATTATCGATTTACGGGGAAAAAAAATATTTAAAATACCCATTAACCCATATCTTTTTAAATTTATTTATAAAAAATACATAGTTTTAATTTGCTTAAAAAATTTTTCAATAAACTATTTCCATTTAGGAAAATTACTTTAAAACACCCATGTCAAAAAATAAGAAAACTACATTTTCCGGTGGGCAACCGCGTCAAGGGGACTATCGCGTACAAAAATAAACCCGAGTTTTGTTTTTGCCCCCTACTATGAAATTTTTTCAATCCCCAGTGGTTTCATTAAAAGTTCAGAGGGAAAACCCCATCCATAGTATGGGGGGGCCCTTTTTGGTCAAATTTTTTAAAATTAAAAATTTAAAAATATTTTCCTTTTGACCCCCCGGTTTTTTCAAAGGGAAAAAAAGTAATCTAAATATTTTCCCGTTTTATTTGAAATGTTTCCTAAATTTTTGGGATTTTTGAAAACCATTATGCTGATTAGTTTAAATTTAAAACCCTTTTTGCGATGTTCCCCTTTTTTAAATTTAATTTAAGCAAAAAAAAATTAATTAAAAAACCCTTTTAAATTTTTTCATTTTAAAAAAAGGCCCGAAAAGTCTTTATGAGAAAAAAGGGTTTTTTTTACAAACTTGGTTTTTAAAGCTTAAAGGGGGCGGTACTTTTCCCCCCGAAAGTGGGTAAGTTGCCCCCTTTCACGGCACTTTAACAGCTTTTTTTTTCAAAAATGGGAAATTAAAAATTTTGGGAAATTCCTTGTTTGTTTTCATTTTTGTTTTTCAAAGATTTTTCAAATGTGTTTTGCAACCCCAAAAAACCCCGCAGGGGGAAAAAATATAAAAATTTGGTTTAAAAATGGGGGCTGGAAAAGTTCCCAAAAAAACTTCACCGGGAAAGGGGAGCCCGGGGGCATTGGCTTTACTTGGAAACGTCAAAACAACAAAGGGGCCCCCCAGGTACCTTTTTTTTGGCCCCCGGGGAAAAAGTTTACCGGGGGTGGGCCCCCCCTTTCCCTTTATTCAAAATATTTAATAGATTGTCCAAATTTTACTATAATTGGGTATTTTTTCTTTTTAGCAAAATATACAATATTCTTTCCATCTCTTTCGTTAGATTACTATTTTAAAATTAAAATTCTTTTATCATTGGGGCGTTTTCTCAGGGGGTTTGGGTGCGAAGACTCCGATAAATTTTTCTCTAATTTTCATATACTTTTTTTCACATTTCCTTAATATTTTCCACTACAATAAAAACAATCTCTTTTAACAAAACTCTATTCTTTAAAATTTTAAAAAAAAATAATAACGAACAAAGCAATTACCAAAGACAGTTTTCATTTGTTTTTTCGCAGCCCTGCTTTCGATTTCCATTAGGAGCCCAACCTAAACCCAAAAAAAAATTATTTTAGGGAAAAAAGGGGATGGGGCCCCTTTAAAATTTTTGGGGGCCAAATTTTACTTTTGCTAGCTTTTTTTTTAAAAAGCAAGGTTTTTGACTTGGGAGTTTTGGCCCCCAATTTTTTAGGGGAAGTAAAATTAAATTTGGCCAGCGCGAACATCTAGGGTTTTTTAAAAAAAAGTCAAATAGAAGGGTTTGGGGTTTTTTTTATTTGGGGTTTTTAAAAAAGGGGGTTTGACCAAATTGGGTTTCATAGCTTAAATTTTGGGGTTTGGGAAATTTTAAAAAAAACTAGTTTTTTTACTCGTGATTTTTGTTTGTTTTTTGTGCTTTAAAAATTTTAAAAATATTCAATTTTTTTTTATTTTACAGGCAATTTAAAAAAAGGGATTTTTTTACCAACTCAATTTTCTCAGCATAAAACCAAAAGTAAAATTTAATTTTGTGAAATTGGACACTTTTTCATTGATGTACATCAAAAGAAAACAAAGTCCGTTTTCAGTTTCAGTGGAAATTTACACACCCTACAAAACCCATTCACGAACATTTGGGATTGACCCTCCCGCTTCCAAAAAAAATTAAAATAGGTTTTTTTCAGTGGTTCAAAACTTAGTTTTAAATTTTACTTATCACGCAACAAACAATAAAAAAAAATACTGTATTAATATTGTCAAAAATATTAAAAAGGCTTACTCGTTTCGGGGGCAGTTTTTTTAACTTTTTTTTTTTTTTTTAAAAAATTTGAAAAATATTTTGTTTTTAAAGATTGGTCGTAATTTTGGTTTTTTGTTAATTTAAAGACAACATTAAAACAATTATGCTATTTGTTTGGGAAAAACCCCCTTAATTGGGGAATAAAAAAGGTTTTTAAACAAGGCTAAAATCTACTGAGTTTTTGTTGAAAATTTCCCCCCCTGGGGCCTGGTTTTCAGTTTCATGGGGGAAATTAAACCAGTAAATTTAAAAAGTTACAACAATTTTTAAATGTCACAAAATTTTAAAAATTAATTTAAAAAGGGGTTTTTTTTAAATTAACAATGAATTTTTAAAGATTTTTAAACTATTAACCCGGGGTACCTTTTAAAAGCTCCTCTTTTTAAATTTGGCCTAATGCCCTAAATTTTTTTTTTTTTTTTTTTTTTTTTGGTAAAATGTTTTTTTCGAACATACATGTCATAAATTTAAATATAAATTTTTTAAAATTTAAAGGAAACATAACAGTAAGAAAAAGTAAAAAAATTGGGGGGGTGGGGGGGAAGGGGGGGAAACCCTGGGAACCGGGGGAATAAATTATATGGGGGAAGGGGGGAAACGGAAAGGACAGGGAAGTAAGGGGGAAAAGGGGGGAAATTTTTGGGAAAAATTTGGGAAATTCCCCAAGGGGTAGGGCAAAGTTTAAAAGGGGGGAAAACACTTTTTGTGAAAATGGTAAGGGGGGGAAGGCGGGGATCGGGGTAGGGCATATTTTTTTCCCAAAAAGGGCCTTAAAATTACTGTAATTTTAAAAGGGGGGTTTTGTCATCCCAAATAATTATTTTTTTAAGGGGGGAACCTGGGGGGAACCCGGGTAAATAAATTTTTTTTGGGGAGTATTTTTTTACAAAAATACTATTAAACTTGAAAATTATGTTCCCATTTTTTTTATATTCCAATAAAACGTTTAATTTAAAATTTATGGGTAAACTTTCCTTTTGGGGTTTTCCCAAATAAAATGGAATGGGGGTTTAATTAGAAAAAAAAAAAAAAAAAAAGTAATTTAGGGGGAAAAAAATCCAAAAGGCCGATTTAAATTAAGGGGGTATCATCATAAAACAACATAACCAAAATTTTTCCTTTTAAATTTGGGGGGAAGGGTTTAAAAACCAGGCTAATTGGGGGGGGGACGGGGGGGGTTCCCCCTCTACCCTTTTATAAGGGGGGAAATTAATTGGGGGAATCTTCCCCAAAACGTTTGTTTTAATTGGGAAAATTGGGGTTTTTTTTTAAAAAAAGGGTTTGGCCCCGGCGGTTTTTGGGGCAATTTCAATGTCCCCCTGAAAACGACTATTTTTTTTTTTTTTATTCTTTTTTTTTTTTTTTTTTTTTAAATTTTTTCCCAAAAAGAATGCATTAAACCAAAAACAAAATCCGCCGCCTACAAATTTTAAGCTTTAAACCAATTTGTTTGAACCCTTTTTATAAAGAACTTTTTCGCCTTTACTTACTTAAAGGGTTTTAATTTAAAAATGTTTTCCAAATTTTTTTAAATTTAATTTTGGGGGTTTTTCTTATTAATTTTTTTTTTGTTTCCCTTGGTTTTTATTAAAAAAATTTTAATTTTACTTTGGGGATTACAAAACACTTTTAAAAATTTTTTAGTTTTTATTTTTATTGATTTCAAAATTTCCAAAAACCCTAAAATTTAAAACCCTTTTTTTTTCAAAATTTTAAATTTTTGGGAAAGAAAACTAAAAAAATTTTTTAAAAAATTAATTTAAAAAAATTTTTCAAGGGGAACCCAAAAACGCAAATTTTAATTAAAAAAAAAATAAATAAAATCAAAAAAAACTAAAAAAATTTTTTTAAGAATAAAAACCGGGCTAAAGTTTGGGGATTTTCCCCTACCCTTAAAAAACCCAAATTTAAGTTGAATTTAAAAACAATTTTAACCCCAAAATTTTTTGGGGTAAGGGGGAAAATAACTTTTTGAAAAAAAAAAAAAGTTAAAAAAAAAATAAAAAAAAAAAAAAAAAAGTTTTTTTTTTGTTGCTTTATTTAAAAATTTTCCCAAAAACGGGTTTTGGGGAAATCCAAAATTTAAAATTATGGAATTTTGACATTTTTAATATTTAAATTCCCGAAAGAAAACGGCCTTCCCCATTGAAGGTTTTCCCAAAAAGGGGGCCCCCACCCTTTTAATAGTTTTTTTTCCAACAATTTTAATTTTTTTTTGGTTTAAAAAGCTTGTTTACCACCCCCTTTTTTGGAAAGAAGAAATGGGCCGGAGGTTTCAAGGGGGTTTTCGTTTTTTTTTTACCAGGGGCCCAACTTGTTTTGTTTTCAACCCCCCGGACCGCTTTTTCCAAACTTTGACCTTTTTTCACCTTTCCCTTTTTCCAAAAATTTTTTTTGCCCCGAATAGCAAAGGGTTTTTTTTAAAACCTTTTTTTTTTTTAAAAAAAAATTTTGGGAAAATTATATAATTTTTTTTGATTTTTTTTATAACCCTCCTTAATTTTTTCTTTCTATTTTGATTTTTGGGTTTTTTCTTTTTTTATTTTAAAGGGGGGGGAATGGTTTTTTGGCCCCCGGGGCTAAGGGTGGGTTTGGCCCCCAATTTGCCCCTTTTTTTTCCCCCCCTTGGGGTCTTAATCATCCGTTTCTTTTTTTTTTGGTTTACTTTTTTAAATTTTTTAAAAAAAATGAAAACCGTTTATTTTTTTAAAAATCCAAAAAAAAAAAAAAAAAAAAAAAAAAAATAAAAAAAAATAAAAATAAAAAAAATTTTTAAAAAAAATTTTATTTAATTTACTAAAAAGTTAAAAAAAAAAAAAATTAAAAATTTTTTAAGTATAAAAAAAAAAAAAATAAAGTAATAAAAAAAAAAAAAATTAAAAAAAATTTTAATAATTAAAAAATTGGAAAAAATTTTTTAAAAAAATAAAAAAAAACCGGGTTTTTTTTTACAAATTTTTTTTAAAATTTTGGGGGTTTTATTTTGTTTTTAAAAAATTTATATTTTTTTTTGGCATCACTCTGGGGGGGAATTTTTCCGTCCCCAAAAAATTTTTAAGGAAACTTTTACTTAATTTTTTTCCAAAACCGGAATTCACCTTTTCCCAAACCAGGTATTTAAACGTTGGGAAACCAATATGGGACTGTTTATTAATGCAAAATTTTTTTATTCAACTTTCTCCAAAATTTTCCCGGGTTTATATTTTTAAAATTTAAAAAAAAAATTTTTGGGTTAATTTTAAAAAAAAAGGGAATTTTGGGCTTTTAAAACAATTTTCCCTTTTTTTAAAATATTTTTTTTTTGACGTTTTAAAAAATTTTTTTTTTAATGAAAAGAGGACCCCCCTTAAAAGGGTAAAAACCCCGTTAATTTGGGGGTTTCCCCAAAAAAACTTCATCTTTTGGGTTCGAATTTTTTTAAATTTTTTGAAAAAAAATATTTAAATTATTTCTTAATTTAATTTCTAAAAAAAAATATTTTTTTCTGGGTTTTAAATTTAAAAAAAAAAAAACTTAACATGTAAACCCTTTTAAAATTTTTAAAATAATTTTTAGAAGGGGAATTCTTAAAATTTAAAACCCCCAATTTTTTCCAATAAGTAGAGGTGATTCCCAACCTTCCGGGGGTTTTTAAAATAATAAAATTTTTTTAGTTTCCCCTTTCCCCCCGGTTTAAAATTCCCCAACCCAAAAAGGCTAACCAGGGTTGCTTTGGGATTTTTTAAAATTTCAAAGGTGTTTTTTTTAAAATTTTCCAATTTTAAAAATTTTATTTTAAAGGGAAATTTTAAAAAAAATTTTTTTTAAAAAATTTGAAATTTTTAATTTTAAAAAAAAAAACTCGGGCGTTTTGTAAAATTTTTCCCCTCATTTTTTGATTTTTGGAACCCCTTTTTGGGAAAAATTTTTTCTAAATTTTTAATTTTTTTAATTTTTTTTCGGTTTATATTTTTTAAAAAAAACCCCCTTTAAAAATTTTAAATAATTTTTTTTCCTTAACATTTTAATAATAGCCGGCATTTTCCCAATTTCAAAAAACAAAAATTTGCCCGACCCCCAAATTAAAAAATGGGGAAAAAAGTTTCAGGGCCCCCTACAGGGCGTGCGATGAACCCCGAAGAAGGAGCGGTTTGGCTTTCGGGGTAAAAAGGCAAAAAAAAGGGGGGGTTTTTAAAAAACCAAAATTTACAGTTTATTTTTTTTTTTTAATCCCCAAAAATTTTTTTTTTTAAAATTTAAATTTTTTAAATTTAAAAAAAACAAAATTTAAAAACAAATTTTCAGGTTAAAATTGCCAAAACGGAAAAATTTTTTAAAATATTTGAACTTTTTTTTAAAAATTTAATTTTTTAATTTTTTATAATTTTTTTTTTCAAAAATTTTTACTTAAGTTTATTTTTTTTTTCCCAATTTTCAAAAAAACCCGGGGAAATTTGGGGAAAAGGGGGTAAGGGAATTTAAAGTAAATCCAATTTTTATTGGGTTTTTAGTTTATTAATTCAAAGGCCCAAATTTTTTTTTTGAAAATTTTAAAAAATTTTTCGTTTGCAAATTTTTAAAAAATTGGGGTGGGAAAATTTTTCAAAAACCCGTCAAAAAAACCTTTTTTTTTAAAAAGGTTTTTTTTTAAGAAAACAAATTAATTTTAAAAAACTTTTTTTGAAAATTTTCCCGGGAAATTTTTGGGTTTTAATTCGAAGGGAAATTTCTGGGGTTTTAAAAAATTAGGGTTTTAAATTTTTTTTAAAAAAATTTTTAAGTTTTTTAAAAAGGGTTTAAAAAAAATTAATTATTTTAAGGGAAAAAATATAAAAATTGGAATAAATATTGAAAAAAATTTTTTTCTTTTTTTTTTCATTTTATATTTTCCTGTTGTTTGTGTTTTCCCTGAAGTGGGGTTTTGGGGAATGGGGCCCAAAAAAGTATAACTTCCAAACCCTGTTGGGCCCCAAAAGCACACCCAATTTTTTTTTAAAAAAAAAAAGTTACAAAAATACCCTTTATTTTTTATTTTTTAAACCCTTTAAAAAATTTTTTCTCGTCGTCGTCAATACATCCATTTTTTTTCGTCACCTATTAATTTCCCTTCGGGGGATTTGTTTGTCTTCCATATCGCCCTTTCCCTTTATTGTTTTTTTTTTTTTTTTTTTTTTTTTTTTTTTTTTTTTCCCGCACCAATGGGTTTCCCAGGGGGAAAATTTTTTTAAATTTTAATAAGACCCTTTTTTTTTAAACGCCTTGTAAAATACTCCCGTGATTTTAAACCCCCTTTTCGGGGTTAAATTTAAGGGTTAAAAAAATGTCTTGCATTTTAGGTTTTTTGGGATTTTTTCGTAATTTAAGGGTTTGTCCGGCATTTTTTTTTTTTTTTTTAAATTTCCCCTCAGAAAATAAATTTTTTTATTTTTCTTAAAATTTTCTTAAAAAACAAAGCAAAAAATTTTTTCGTCCTCAGGTTTGCCCCTTTAATTACAAATGATCCAATTTATTTTAAAATGCACAAAAAAAATACATTTTTTTATGGGTTGGCCGTTTTACCCAGATAGGTTAAAAAATTTAAAAAAACCCCGCAAAAACCCAAAATGAAGGGGCCGTTTTTAAAAAGGACCCCAAAGGGGGGCTTCCCCTTTTTTAAATTTCACTATTACGTATACCCCTCCCTTGCTCCCCCCGAAATACTGCTCAAAAATTTTAATTTTTGTTGGGAATATGAATAGAACCCCCTTTCCCCAAACTGTCCGGGGGGGTTTTTTATTTTTTTAACCCTAGATTAAAAGGGCCCCCCCCAAAAAAATTTTATATAAAAATTTAGGTTTTTTTAAAATAACGTAATTTTTTAATTATTAAAATTTTTAAAATTTAAGGGTTTTCCCCAGAGGGTTGCAAAACCCTTTTTTTAAAGTTTTGGGAAATGAAAAAACCCCGGTTTTTAATTATTATGAACAAAAAAATAAAAAAAATTTTAGTTTTAAATTTTATGATAAATTTTAGATGGAAAATTTTTTAAAAACCCCTTTTTTAAACCCGTTAACCCGCCCCCAAAACCACCGCGCCTTTAAACTGGTCTTGGTGGTTGGAATTAAATTTTTTACCTGTATATCCCTTTGGGGGACTATTAAATGTACTAGGGACACACAGGAAAAAAAATTTTAGCTTTTTTTAAAAAAATTTCCGAAGGTCCCGGGACTCAAGGGCTATTGGACCCCATAAGTAAAGGGGGTTTTTTTCCCAAACAAATATCATGATTTTATTATGTTGTCATACATTTAATTTTATTCCCAAACTAAGGCCCCATCCAAAATTGTTTTTTTATTTAATTTTTTTTCTGTCACTGGCCCAAAAAAAGGGGGTAAGGGCCCTTTAATTTTTTTGTTAATCATTTTTTTTTAATACAGTATTTTTTTTTATTGTTTATCACTGATAAGTAAAATTTTAAATTTTAAATTTTTTTGGGTTTCCTGAAATACTGAAAAAGTAAAGGCCCCCAATTTTTGAGCAGGGGGGTTTGGGGGGTTGGGGTCCCAAAACCAAAGTCACTGTTTCGGACTTTTACACTTTTTTGTTTAACCAAACAAAAGATATAGTTTTCCCAAATTGAAAATACCAAATTTTTTCACTGTGTTTTAAAGCTGAGAAAAATTGGGAATTTTGGTTTCAAAAAGCTTTTTTATGCCCTTTTTGAAAAAAAAAAATTGAATAGTTTTTTTTAAAATTGAGCACCCAAAAGGGCAAACTTTTAAATCCTGTTTAAAAAAAACAAAAAAAAAAAATAAAAAAAGCCTTTCCAAAAAACCAACCCATCCAAAAAAGCACGTAGCCAGTGGGGCTTTCAACCTGTTTGGGGGGAAAAAATTAACATAAAACCCCAACTCCATTTTATTGTTTTTTTTTAAAGCACCAAATGTTTTGCGGGTCGCCAAATTTTTTTTTCTTCGTGAAAAATTTGGGGCCCCCCTCTCAGGTTTACTAAGCTTGCTTTTTTTTGGCTAGCGAAGCCCAAATGGCCAAAACAAATTTTTTTTCTTTTCCCACCCCTTTTTTTCCCCCCACCCAAGATTTTAAAGGTATGACAAATTTGGCGTTGCCCCCCCCCGGTTAGGAAAAAAAAAACATAATTCCCCTTTACAGTTTGGGTTTTAAAAATTAAACTATTAATTTTATAAAAAAAAGGGATAAAGTTCTTATTTTTTCCAAATTTTTCATTTCTGAACTTTTTTTTGGGGTTTTTTGACGTTTCCCGAAAGGGGTTATTTCAGGCAACAAGTTCTGTTTCTATGAATACCAAAACAGCATACAAAGAAAAGCACATAACACTAAGTATCTAAAACGAAATAAAAATATCTTAAAGACATTCAAGTAGTTTTTGAACAACCAAATAGATACAATGTAGTATTTAAAACAAATGTCTTGTATGTACCACAAAGAGTAAACTGTTACATAACAGTGCTGCGTTGTATATTTCTGTGTACCAATTATATGTTTATGTTTCATAATAAGTCTATTTATTTACAATGATTTCCTGATCATTCCTAATAGTGCTAAACAAAATATTTCTACTACCTATTAAAGTTTTATCTTAATAGAAGCCAGTATTTCTTAAGAAATAACCTACTATTTTGTTAAGAATTTTAATGCGTGGTGGTTTTCATATTTTGTAATGTAGTATAATCTAAAACTAATTCAACAATTTATTGAATTTATAAACAAAAGATATCAACGCAATTAAACTGTAAATATTACATACATCTAGGCTGTTATTGCCTGGGAATTGGAATATCAACAAGATGATGTTTGTTTAGCTGACTTAAATAAATTTAGTTTATATTAGTTTATTTAGTCTTAAATTTTTAGTTTACAAATATGTGCACAACACCAAGATTTGAAAAATATTTATTAATTGATAGTGAATGTCTAAAACCAGATAGCTCATCCATCAAAACAGACATAAAATAAGTAAAAACGTTTAAAGGGATCAACTAAATAGTTGATATCTTCTCTGCGGTCTTGGCGATATAGGGTTAGTTATTGTTTTAATAACGATACAGATGTTAAACAAATATTGTATAATACTAGCTGAAACCGGCGGACGCTGTCTCGCCTTTCATTTTTCATTGACATACCAAAATAAAGCAATAAAAAGAATTATAGAAAAAAACCATTATTTATTAAATGAGTGCAAGAGGGTAACAATATTTTTGGTCTTCTTATTTGGTGTATAAATGTAAAGGTTTTTTGTAGTGTGTGCTACACTCTCAAGGTGAAATGTAGAACTACAATAAATCAAAACATATACAGTACTGTTGTTGTGAGAACTTCAATCTGCTTATGGCATGTGAAACTACATTAAACCACACAGTCATATGTTTTTTGTAAACAATTCAGATTCTCCATTTGAATAACATGGGATCTTTAGGAGCCCATGGGGCGGGACCCTGTGGACGGATCAGCATCAAACTTCACAGAAACCATCTCGGGTGTATACAGGACAACATCCTAAAGTTTCATGGCGATCGGTTGGATGGTTTGGCAGCGCATAAACTTCAAACATATATATATATATATATATATATATATATATATATATATATATATATACTAGCTGAACCCGGCCCGGCGGACGTTGTCTCGCCTTTCATTTTTCATTGACATACCAAAATAAAGCAATAAAAAGAATTATAGAAAAAAACATTATTTATTAAATGAGTGCAAGAGGGTAAACAATATTTTTGGTCTTCTTATTTGGTGTATAAAATGTAAAGGTTTTTTGTAGTGTGTGCTACACTCTCAAGGTGAAATGTAAAACTACAATAAATCAAAACATATACAGTACTGTTATTGTGAGAACTTCAATCTGCTTATGGCATGTGAAACTACATTAAACCACACAGTCATATGTTTTTTGTAAACAATTCAGATTCTCCATTTGAATAACATGGGATCTTTAGGAGCCCGTGGGGCGGGACCCTGTGGACAGATCTGCATCAAACTTCACAGAAACCATCTCGGGAGTATACAGGACAACATCCTAAAGTTTCATGGCGATCGGTTGGATGGTTTGGCAACGCATAAACTTCAAACATATATATATATATACAAACATCCTCTTTTATAAATATAGATTTAGAAGTAATTCATGCCAAGACTCTGTAACCGATGTGCCGGTGTTGCTTCCCAATTAATTTACGGAAATACTGTTGTGGCTATTGCTTTAAAAGAAATGCAAACGATCAGTCGACGAGATGATCGTCTCCAGTCGGCGGTCCGGGGAAGGGGGCTCGGGCACAACTGTCAATACCCTTTTTGACAAATTAGAGAAACCCTCTGCATATTTCTTTGTGTTATTGTAGCGGTAGTACTTAAGGAAATGTTTAAAAAGTATATGACAATTAGAGAAAAACTTACCGGAGCTTCGCAGCTAGCCCTGAGAAAACGTCCATGAACAAGAATCTTAATTAGTTAAATAGTAATCTAATGAAAGAGATGGTATGAATATTGTAGAATGCACTAAAAATAAAATATCAATTATAGTATATTTGACAATCAGAGTAATTAAATTTAGGAAGGGGCTACATGGTAAACTTTGCCCCCGGGGCCACCAAAAGTCTCTGGGCGGCCCTGATTATACCAATGTTATTATACTTCTAAGAACCAGTATTCATTT
The DNA here is from genome assembly GCA_035578905.1 of Stictocephala bisonia. Classification (NCBI taxonomy): domain Eukaryota; kingdom Metazoa; phylum Arthropoda; class Insecta; order Hemiptera; family Membracidae; genus Stictocephala; species Stictocephala bisonia. The sequence goes on from JAQJVL010004582.1 coordinate 42,866, forward strand.
ATTCCATGTGCTTTTTTAACGCGTTATTACTGTTCCTTATAATACAAAAATTAATAAGGCTATTAGAAAGACTTTTCAACACAGTAAATATACACTCAGTTATAAAACAAAGAACAATACTGTTGACTTTTACTTTAAATAGTTTTTTGGTATAGTATGTGTTGGTACATATACAGTACAAGTAAACGTCACACATTACAAATTCACCTTAATATAAGGACAAAATGCACAAATATACTACAATACAAGTACAAAATACACAAAATATTATAGCGATCAATCATGACAATATTTGTGCATTTTGTACTTATATTGTAGTATATTTGTGCATTTTGTGTTTATATTGTGGTGAATTTGTGTTGTGTGACGTTTTACTTTAATTAACAAACTATCTAACAAAGAAAATAATAACAAATATGAAAAATCTGGAATATATAAAATACAATGCTCAAAATTCAATTCTTTTTACATGGGACAAACCAGAAGAACATTTAATTTACGTTACAAAGAACACATACAAGTCATAAGAAACAACTACTCAACATCAATTA
>JAQJVL010004583.1:0-43416 GCA_035578905.1 Stictocephala bisonia
AATTAAGGTCTTTCTATAAATTTGCCATTATCTGCTAAGGAGATAATTTTAATAAGTTTTTTGGGTTGTGTGTAAACTTGATGATGATGCATTGAAGTTTTTTTTTATTTTTGTGACTTGAAAAATAATATTGCTATGCTAATTTTTAGGAGTGTGCGATGCAGTAAATTTTTCTCGATTCGATGCAATGATGCGGTTCAAAGAATTTCGATTCGATACGATACGACTCGATTCGATGCACACATACAGAATTGATTGCTTTTATAAGTTTTAGAAGCGGTTGAGTAAGAGTAATAACTTTCCTTACAGGTACCGTATCTTGCTGCTACAGAGAAAGATAATTTAAAACATACATTATTTATCATATAATTATTTGCTAGATTTTGTTATATGTATGAAAAAATTATAAAAATTAACTTTATACCAAAGTAAGAAGGTCAATTAAAAATAATATAAGGCATGTAAGATGAAGGGATTCATAGAATGCAGTAAGCCCTAAGCAAAATTAATCATTATTACTATGCATTAGACTTTTTTGGATTAATAAATTTGTTTAGCACTAAGCATGTTATGTAATTAAGTAATTAAGGACAAATATAGGAAAAGCTAGTAATAAAGAAAGTTGATGGCTCTGTATTAAATTAATTAAATTTAATTGTCAATAATTGTACTTTGTTGTTGTTGTGGGAGAGTAACTGGTCAAAATTATCAAAATTCAATATCTTACAGTTAAAATAACAAATTTCGCAGGAAGAAAGAAGAATGTATAAAATAATAGAAAACAGTTTAATTATTGTTATTCACAATCATAGTTGGAAAATGATGACAGCCATATAACTGATTACTTTTCAACTTATGATGAGTTGACTGAAATAAATATTAATGCAAAGTCACATAAGCATAGATAACAAAGCGTTCTATATCACATAATTTGTTTAAAAGAAGCACAATTTTGATTTAAGTATAACAATCCATTATCATTTAGCCAATATATTAAAATTAATAAAAAAACAATATCAACAAATGCAATAAAATGTAATTTATTGCATACATTAATTAAAAGTTTTTCTATGAATTCTAATTTACAACATATTCCAAAAAAGGGTTGAAAATATATGTTAATAGTTGTTTTTAATAATTAATGTTTAATTATACTTTTTAAATTCAAATAGTCTTGAGTAAAGTATTTTAGAATACAGTGCCCACGGACTACTGAATCGAAAATCGACGAACGTGAATTATTGTTAAAAACGCAACAAGTTTGATTTTATAAAAAGAAACAAGACAATACTGTGCTTTGATTAGGAAATGTTTTGTTCATCGATGTATAAACTAATAGATTGCCCGCTGAACGCTGGGAACGAGGCGACATGCGGTCCGGCACCAGGCGGATACTCCCACCATCATCCAGTTGACACGCGGTCCGGCACCATGCGGATACCCCCACCATCATCCAGGTGACACGCGGTCCGGCACTAGGCGGATACTCCCATCACCATCCAGGTGACACGCGGTCCGGCACCAGGCTGATACCCCCACCATCATACAGGCGACACGCAGTCCGGCACCAGGCGGATACCCCCACCATCATCCAGGCGACACGCGGTCCGGCACTAGGCGGATACTCCCACCATCATCCAGGTGACACGCGGTCCGGCACCAGGTGGATACCCCCACCATCATCCAGGCGACACGCAGTCCGGCACCAGGCGGATACCCCCACCATCATCCAAGCGACACGCGGTCCGGCACCAGGCGGATACCCCCACCATCATCCAGGTGACACGCGGTCCGGCACCAGGTGGATACCCCCACCATCATCAAGGCGACACGCGGTCCGGCACCAGGCGGATACCCCCACCATCATCCAGGCGACACGCGGTCCGGCACCAGGTGGATACCCCCACCATCATCCAGGCGACACGCGGTCCGGCACCAGGCGGATACCCCCACCACCATCCAGTCAATGGCGCGACACTACTGTATAGCGCAAGCCGTAAACAACCGCTTTTTAGACCTTTTTATCGTTTTATTGCCGGTTTAAAACAGAAGACCATGCCTGACCTATGTTCTTCTTACAACTGCACAAAAAAACGATGTAAAGACAATCAGACCTCCTTCACAGGTAAATATATAACGTTAAAACAATATATACAGTACTCAGTATGTGTCAGAGTAGAAATAAGTTTATTGAACATATGTTTAACATTGCTTTGTATTAAAGGGACTATTTATTGCATTACTATGAAGTAATATTTATGTAAATGGTCACTATTAACATACTATTTCGTGTTTAAATAGTGATCCTAGTGAATGAGATTACATTACATGAATGAATGACACTTAAATTTTCTTATTCAAGCCATGACATAAACAAATACATGAAAACAACATTGATATTTTCAATATTTACGATTTTCCAGATATCCAAAAGATGAAACCCTGAGAAAATGATGTTTTATTGCTACAAAGAGAGCACACTTCAACCCTTCGGACACGACCCCCCCCCTCTTATGTGCAAGTGTCTGGCTAACTTGGGTCGGATTAGAACATTTTTATAATTCAGTTTTTACCTTAAATTAATTTTCTAATGGTTAAATTATACTATTATTGTACAGTCAAAGTCTAATACTTGTAGTAAATGCCTTATCGTAATCTTCATTATATATCTGTCATTGTTTTGTTAGTTATAGCTGTATTTAATAAATTACATAAACTCTTTTTTTCTATTTTATTGTAAAATATTGTATTTAAAACATCAAAGTAGTTGTTATGTAAGACGCACCAATAAATATTATAGATTAAAAAGGAACTTTTTCTTAATAATTTGTTATTTTGGCGCGTCAGAATGAATCGAGACATCGACAATTCTTATGTATTGGTGCACTATCGATGCATCGACATTTTGACTAGTCATGAAACGAATAGTTGATTCCATGCATCGAATCGAATCGCATCGATTTTTTCGATGCTTTTCCATGAATCGCACACCCCTATTAGTTTAAACTCAAGTTTAAGTATGGGTTTGAGGATGGGTCTACAGCCCTGAAATTTATATCCTGATAACTGATTACAATAATCAATATCGATTGCTAAGGTAATAAATCTTTATTAATACACATAAAAGCGTTTTATAAACCTCAGTATACTCAAACATTTCTAAGTTTGAATCGGACATGTTTTCGCATCACTCAGGTTCAAATTATTATTTCATATACAGTAAAAATGAGAAATTATATCTCGTATCATATAAAATATTGTTAAAACAAAACTTAGGTATGTTTGTATTCTTACCGTTTCACAACATCTATGACACACTTCACATTGAAAGAATTCCCAAAGAGCGACAAAAGCAACAGCGATCAATTCGATGATACTGACATGATATGATTTTCTTGAAAAAAGATCTATTGTTACGTACATCTTCAGGACTATGTGAATCAATCTACTGATGGTTGTTAGGAGGTTGTATACAGTAAAATGGTTGCTGATGAGAGTTAGTTGATATCTGAGGTAAGCATGTTCCTGGAATAGTTTTGTGAGGTCTGTCCTGCGATGCCTTACGGGCGAAAACTCTCCCAGTTGATTGTTAAGGATGGATAACTTAGTCATCAATTGATTGACCATTACTACTTGTTGAAGATAAGGAGCGTTAATGAAGGTGACACAAATACCAATGAATATGGCAAAGACCAGGCTTTGTCCAAGACTTGTCGAGTATAGTGCAATTCTTATAAGACTATAGCTCACAAAGTATGCTAGTGTTAGAACTTCAAACATTCTGTTGGACGGTGTGTCATGTTGAATAACTATCTCAGTCGTTAAAGACAAAAGTGTCCTTTTGGAGAAAAACACGGCAAAGAAACCAGAAAGGAAGTAGGAGAAGGATGATACGAGAGTTAAGAAGCTGTAAACAGAATCATGTGGTGCCTTAAACCAAATATTTGTAGTTGGTATTGAAATTATACAAATAAATGAGAACGAAGCTACTCTGAAATACTTATCCGATCCTGTTCCTTGAGGGCACAACCCCACTAGTCTCAAAAACAACCAAACAGGCTTGTACATGTTGTCTCCCCACTGACCAGGAAGTATAAATGACAAGTTCGCATATGAAATGTCAAGTACTATTTCCTTTTATAGTGATTGGCATTGAGAGGGCTGTCTAAAGGGTGACTCGTCAAGTTAGTTTTACCATAATTGGTTGACAAACGTCAGACAATCAATTTAAAGAAATATATAAATAATTTATAAGATATGAATTTCCAATTAGAATAACAGTTATTATCTTGGTTAATTAGTCTATATTATTACTTGGTCAATGATTTTCCTGCTTCTTTTTAGTGACTTAACTCCGTTGTATCAGTTATTACATACATATATTTAGTTTTTTTTCAAATTGAGTCTAATTATTTTTACTTCTTTTCATTCAATTATGTCGGTTTGACCGGTAAATATTTACGAAAACCATAGTTATTGTATTGCTTATGATGATCCATTTTTCGTTATTTGATAGTTAATCTCATTTTAAGAAAATAACTACCTTTTTCACTCACAACCATTCATAATTTATAAGCGATATGCATCAAGTGTAACTATCAGTAGTTACCATCAACCGTCAGCGTGTGACGGCTCCTGATGCAACTGCCTCGTGTATATTGTAGCACATTTACAGTCTATTATTTTATTGAACTAAATTACTTACTTACCCACTTACTCCCATGGCCCCTGATACTCACGGTGGTGTTTGGCCTCGCAAACTATTTACCTCCACTTCTTCCGATCCTCCGCATCTTTCCTCTCGCTCTCATCTTATTCAGGTCTTTGTGACTTCATCCTTCCACCTTTTCTTGGGACGCCCAGGAGGTTCATCTCCACACGTTATTAATCAAGGATACATCTCCTCTCCTTATCACATGTCCCATCTCATCTTGAACGTTAACTCTCTGCTTCATCAACCACGTCTGTTTCTTCAAAAAGATCCCTTATACCTCTATTATATCTAGGCCAATACTACTGCATGTTTATAGGTGGGAGGGTGTGTCAGAACCACTGCACGTATATGGGTGGGTGGGTAGGCCAATACTACTGCATGTTTATAGGTGGGAAGGTGTGTCAGTACCACGTATTGTTAAAAGGTCATACCATTTAAAAACTAATTTCTCACATTTTTAAATACAAAATTTAACCTTTAAAATCTACCAGTTTCGGTATTATCGTTTATTTAACATTTTTAACATTTAACATTTCAAAATTGCTGTTATTTTGAAAATCATGATTGTACGATATTGATTTTTTAAAAATTTTATTGGGAAATTCCAATAGAAATTATTTCGTAAAAATGTAAGTTTTTTTGTTAAACTTATGTCTACTGGTTGGGCGTATCCAAAAACACACCCTGTCAAACCAGTTCGATTAGAGCTCACAAAATGTCCAAACTCACACCTCTCGGCTTTGCTTAAATACCAACAGTCCAAGGGGCGGTCTACACCCCCCCCCGGGCCTGGACTGTACACCCCCCCCCTTGGAAACAGTTTACCTCAACAGTAAATTGCTATTCCCTTATTCAAGTCAGTTCTGTTTGAGCAAGCGAGTAACTTTAAACCTAATGAAAATATACCAGCAACTAACAGGAAAATTGCATTATATAAAAGTATAGATTATAATAGTACCATTTTATTTAATAGGTACAGTTTTAGTTTCTCTTTAGTTAACAGTCTGTAAAATATTTTTAAATACAGTTTATTACTGTTTCAAATGTGTACTTGTGGCTAACAGAATAAATTACCGGAAATACTTTGTTTTTTGAGTTCATTAACAACAATTATTTCAAATAAACAAACTATAGCAAAAAAAGTTGCAAATAAAAAAGGCCTCACGACTGGATGAAATATAAAGTTAATTATATTCAGGACTGAAAGCTGAAAGTAGTTCTCTCCAAAAGCATTTATGTAATATGTCTATGACCAGGAGGGACTTTGCAACCCAGGCCTGAAACCTAGTTGTCTTAGGTAGGTACAGTCAAAACCAAAAACTTTCCGAAATATTACTGTTTGGCCAGGGGTGTGAGTTTGGACATTTTGACTCGCTCAGATAAAACTGGTTTGACAGAGGTATGAATTTGGATTTGGCTGCTGGTAACCCTAATGGGGTTTGAATTTGGTTACGCCCAACCAGTAGACCTAACTTTATCCAACAAACTTCCATTTTTACAAAATAACTTCTATTGGCATTTACTAATAAAATTAAAAAAAAATCAATATCGTGCAGTCATAATTTTCAAAATGACAGCTAATGAGGTGGGAATTTAGACGCACCCCTACTGGTTAACGAAGCGTTTTTGGACCTATATTTATCGGAACCTTTTTTATTATTTTGACCCAGGAAGCCACATCCATAAGTTTGGGAACGTAGTATAAGGGTTTTGAAATGCATTGCTAACATAATATTTAAAATTATTATATAACACTTTTTATTTAACTTGAAGACAGCTAATTGGCCTAGTATTATACTGAAGGCTTATGAAAAAGACTGCTCAAGTTATAGCGTTTTTAATACTTTTATTATAGTGTCAATTTTATCAATAAATTAAAAGCTAGTTACAATTCATTATTTGTATGAGAAATGTTCATGATACACGTTAGTACGATGACAACCGAAAGGCCATTTGTGAATTAAATCAGTAATAGCATTTAGTAACAGAATTGTTTACAATATATTATTTAATAGCTTCATGAATGAAATCATTAAATTCTGTATGTAACGGCAACATTGAACGAGAGTATTACAATTAGTTAACCGATAATGTTTTACTAAACATTTTAATTCACAAATTGTATCATTCGGTAGTATACAGATGTTTCAAAGATAAAATACTGCATAGAACATTTGATACTTTAGTAATTTAGTGACTCAGAAATAAATCCAATAAAAAGCAGTATAAACCCGATAAAACCGTTAGTAATGTTTAGAAAAAAATATACGACTTTGTACATTTTAAAATGTTGCTCAAGTTAGGTGAATACATACTGTTGTCATGGATTTTTCAGTGAAATGTACAATATCTAGCATTGTTTTATGTCTGTATTAAAATTAATGATAAAATTTAAAATTAAAAGAATCTGAAACGTTTTAAATCTTATACTCTTCTACGCCGAAAGTTGGAAAGTATAAACATATACCTCTTGCTTTAACACTATAGTGGTATATGTTTTATACAACACAGCATCAATGGGGTTTTCTTGGAAATGCCTTATCCTGGAAAGTAGTAAAGAGTTACAAACAAAAAGGACATATAGATCACACAAGAGAAAATGAAACTGGCTTTAAGGTATTGTAGTACGTCTGGTTGATTTAATAATAAGCCCACTATGAACTGCTCAAAGTAATATTGTATAATAGTTTGTCGTATCGACGAACATAATATCTTATGTATTTGAGGTTAATAAAGCATACAAACGTTTTAATTATAATGTCAAAATACTTTAATGAATATATCATACATTATTAACTACTTACAATGCAATTCTACAAATAAAATATTCTATAGTTCACAACATTTTGAAGCCTGACTAAAATAAAACAGAGACATTTTTACTCTAAGACCTTCCATTATTACTACTTACATTGTTCTCTGACAAACTTTCACTCAGTACTAAACCTTCCACCCACTACAGATACAAACAACTATAGAGGGGTAGATAGATAAATGTGCTATCCCCAGGCCATTCCACATTAACTATTGTGTTTTCTGCATGATAGTTGGTTGAAGGAGCTCCCACAACCTGAGTCACCTAGGTCACTCTGGATACGGGTTAAATCTTAGAGGGGTGGGAGACACTGGAGTTGGTGACAGCATGACCTGACATATCGACATCCTTCAGCTGAAAGGACACGATCAGGATAGTGACTGTCATCATTGTAACCTGAAAACAAAATTGCACGTTTACCACAACATCTACAAAGAAAAGTGATGTTTGTTGTATGACATGCCTAAGGGTGACTATAACTAACTAACGATAAGGTGAAGATCCTATTAGATATCATACGTTACAATATTTTGGGTAAGGTGAAGATCCTGATAGATATCATACGTTACAATATTTTGGGTAGTCTAAGGTGAAGATCCTGACAGATATCATACGTTACAATGTTTTGGGTAAGGTGAAGATCCTGATAGATATCATACGTTACAATGTTTTGGGTAAGGTGAAGATCCTGATAGATATCATACGTTACAATGTTTCGTGATGGTATTATTTATCTAGACTGATAATTTTTTGAACTGTGAAATATTGATGAATTTAAAATGATTTAAAAATTTAAAATCACTACATTGACTTACGCGTATTGAAGTACAGAAATGTATCGTGACTAAACATTACCCAAGGATTGCAACGTGACCAAGTAATTTAATAATTTTTCCTCTAGAAATCAAGAAATCCTTGTTTCAGGAGATTAAGAAGATCGGTTTTTCTTGAAAAGTTAAAATGATTAAATTGATATAACTTATATAAAACATTCCTGTCAATTATGTATTAAAATATAAATGCGATACATTAACGAATTTTTAGTGCTAAAATTGTAAATTAGATGAACAGTGAAAACAGTTAAAATTTCGGTTCTTTCTGTATTACAGCTCGGATAAAAATTATTAAAACTTAAAATAACATTTCAAATTCATGTATCATAACGTAAAATTAAATGAGAAATGCAACGGTATTGTTATATTTTTCTTAGTTCTCTTACTTTTTTTGTAAACAACCTTCAAACACGAATACACACGGTATCTGCGCCGACAGTAGTTAATCACGACTTTAAGCTTGTGCTAAAGATAGTGCAGGTTCTAATCTTGGGCTAGACTGAAAGTACTCGTTCTTACCATTTCCTTTCACCTTGTACTATACTCATTCATGCTTAATTCCAAGTTCGTAGCACTTACAAGAAATGGGTAAAGGAAGTTTAGTAAGGATGTCGGCCTCTCATTAAAACATGAGTATAGGAAATTTAGTAAGGATGTCGGCCTCTCGTTAAAACATTGGTAAAGAAAGTTTAGTAAGGATTTCGGCCTCTCGTTAAAACATGGGTAAAGGAAGTTTAGTAAGGATGTCGGCCTCTCGTTAAACATGGGTAAAGGAAATTTAGTAAGGATGTCGGCCTCTCGTTAAAACATGAGTATAGGAAATTTAGTAAGGATGTCGGCCTCTCGTTAAAACATTGGTAAAGAAAGTTTAGTAAGGATTTCGGCCTCTCGTTAAAACATGGGTAAAGGAAGTTTAGTAAGGATGTCGGCCTCTCGTTAAAACATGGGTATAGGAAGTTTAGTAAGGATTTCGGCCTCTCGTTAAAACATGGGTAAAGGAAGTTTAGTAAGGATGTCGGCCTCTCGTTAAACATGGGTAAAGGAAATTTAGTAAGGATGTCGGCCTCTCGTTAAAACATGGGTATAGGAAGTTTAGTAAGGATTTCGGCCTCTCATTAAAACAAAAACATCTAAAATAATGTTAAATTAAGTGTCGTGTTAAAAAATGTATTATCAACAGCATTAAGAAACATTCGTATTTAACCACATTTTGGTATTGGAATGCAATATAAAAAGTGTAAAACACGTCCTGAGGTGTTTATTGGTCTTGCAGGATATAAACCAAAATACCAAATATCAAGTGATTAGAGTACCTGGACGAAAAAAGAGACTAATTTTCTCAAAAGATTTACTGTAACCACACCAATATTGTAATACTATTATATTGAATCGAAAAATTAGATCAAAAATAAGAAATTCATTTTTTAGTAATTTTTATATTTACCTTGGTTATGAGCCGGCGGTCTATGTTGAAGACTCCCCCGACTGAGTAGTGAATAGGTCTGGCGAACATGGACAGGGAGAATTTCTCAATCTATAAAATAATAATAAAAAACTGTAAAATAAATCAACTAAATAAACTTGTTTAGTGGGTGTATTATAATAATTGTAAGTAAGACTTACGTCGTCCATTATATCCATGGGTGTATCTCGGGTAACAATGCTGTGAGCGATCCGGACGGTTTCGTTTGCCTTAACAGAATTACACATTTCATTAACAATATCCCAAATAACTATTATCTACACTAATTAGTATATACCCTAGCCTATTATAGATATTATATTATTATTATATATGTAGCCTTAATTCTATATAAGTAGAATATTTTTTTAAAATGTACACCCTTTAAACCTTCACCATACTAATTAATACGGGTAGGTCAATAACACCATTCGTGTATGGGACGGTTGGTAGCTCTCTACACCGTTCGTGTAAGGAACGGTGGGTGGTTCTCTAACACCATTCGTTTATGGGACGGTGGGTGGCTCTCTAAGACCGTTCGTGTATGGGACGGTGGGTGGCTCTCTAACACGGTTCGTGTATGGGACGGTGGGTGGCTCTCTAACACCATTCGTTTATGGGACGGTGGGTGCCTCTCTAACACCATTCGTGTATGGGACGGTTGGTGGCTCTCTAACACCGCTCCTGTAAGGAACGATGGGTGGTTCTCTAACACCATTCGTTTATGGGACGGTGGGTGGCTCTCTAAGACCGTTCGTGTATGGGACGGTGGGTGGCTCTCTAACACGGTTCGTGTATGGGACGGTGGGTGGCTCTCTAACACCATTCGTTTATGGGACGGTGGGTGGATCTCTAACACCGCTCGTGTATGGAACGGTGGGTGGTTCTCTAAGACTGTTCGGGTATGGGACGGTGGGTGGCTATCTAACACCGTTCGTGTATGGGACGGTGGGTGGTTCTCTAACACCGTTCGTGTATGGGACGGTTGGTGGCTCTCTAACATCGTTCGTGTATGGGACGGTGGGTGGCTCTCTAACACCGTTCGTGTATGGAACGGTGGGTGCCTCTCTAACACCGTTCGTGTATGGGATGGTTGGTGGCTCTTTAAGACCGTTCGTGTATGGGACGGTGGGTGCCTCTCTAACACCGTTCGTGTATGGGACGGTTGGTGGCTCTCTTAGACCGTTCGTGTATGGGACGGTGGGTGCCTCTCTAACACCGTTCGTGTATGGGACGGTGGGTGGCTCTCTAATACCGTTCATGTATGGGACGGTGGGTGGCTCTCTAACACCGTTCGTGTATGGAACGGTGGGTGCCTCTCTAACACCGTTCGTGTATGGGACGGTTGGTGGCTCTCTAAGACCGTTCGTGTATGGGACGGTGGGTGCCTCTCTAACACCGTTCGTGTATGGGACGGTTGGTGGCTCTCTAAGACCGTTCGTGTATGGGACGGTGGGTGGCTCTCTAAGACCGTTCGTGTATGGGACGGTGGGTGGCTCTCTAACACCGTTCGTGTATGGGACGGTGGGTGTTTCTCTAACACCATATGTGTATTGTAGAGTGAGTGGGACAATAACGCAATCGTCAAATAGTGTTGTTTTTTCGTATTATATTTAAATTACAGATCCTTGTGCTGTTGGTCTATGTTGGATGATGTATAAACAACCAGTGGAACGACTAAGTGGCTCCAGCTTGGTCGTCTGAACAGTTTTGTGTTTATTTACGTGCTGTAATACTCCGCGAGGCTATTTACTTAGGCACTAGTCGTGATATGGACGACTTGGTGGCGAAGAAAAGGATTAGTGCTCTGTTCTGCTGTACAATGTAAATTATGCTAAATACCTAGGAGACAAAGATTTCCTAGATTTTGAGGCTGTTTCAAAAGAAAATACTGAATTAATAAAAAATCAAAATCATACAAACCTTATTGCATAGGCTATGTGCAAAAAGAGTAGGCATAAAGCTTAACAAATTTAAAACGAACATGTTAAAACAAGTATTGAATTGGAAAACAATCTCATCTTGGCCTTCAGGGATCTGAGAAAATTGTACATGATTTTTAAATATTTTCTAAGGCCATCATTATATATTATATGTAAAGAGCGGATATATACAATCAACAAAAAAGTAAATAAAATAGCCAAACAGTGAAAGCAGCTGTCAAAAGTATATCTGTAATAGTTGTATGCTGAAGTAGACCAACATAATAGTAGTCTATACGTGAAGTAGACCAACATAATAGTAGTCTATACGTGAAGTAGACCAACATAATAGTAGTCTATATGTGAAGTAGACCAACATAATAGTAGTCTATACGTGAAGTAGACCAATATAATAGTAGTCTATACGTGAAGTAGACCAACATAATAGTAGTCTATACGTGAAGTAGACCAATATAATAGTAGTCTATACGTGAAGTAGACCAACATAATAGTAGTCTATACGTGGAGTAGACCAACATAATAGTAGTCTATACGTGAAGTAGACCAACATAATAGTAGTCTATACGTGGAGTAGACCAACATAATAGTAGTCTATACGTGAAGTAGACCAACATAATAGTATTCTATACGTGAAGTAGACCAACATAATAGTAGTCTATACGTGAAGTAGACCAACATAATAGTAGTCTATACGTGAAGTAGACCAACATAATTGTAGTCTATACGTGGAAGAAATATTATGATAAAGATTGTTATTTTCTAAGTTTTTTTCGCATTTTGCCAAAAGTTTAGAAAGTATGGTTTATGTATATTTATTTTATAAATCACGAAATAAAACAAAACATATTTTTTCTTGTTTCTATAGTTAAAATAGTCACTCCCATAACTTCAGGGAACAGTCAAAGAAATATGCCACGTTTGGTGATCTCTTGACGGGTCATTTACACAATTAATGAAACAAACTGTTGGAAAACATCAAAGTAGTTTTTCAAGAATATAAAAAAATATCAATATCAAAATATCAATTCCGATACCACGCATGACGTAATTGGCTAGCAAAAATAAATCCTTAGATTCATATGTTCTAAAATAACAACATTTATTTGAAATGTTCTTTTAAAGTTATAAGATATTTAATACTATCTTAATATACAGATTTTTACCAAACAGAGAAAATATGAGCTAATTAGGGCGTCTATGGTGGCCATGCTATTTAAACAATGTGGGTAGGTTAGATTGTGTCGAGTTTCTTTTATTTAGCTCGTATTAATAAAATTATAAACATATCCTGCATCTTCTCTGCTTACAAATTAACCTTTTTTACTTATCATCAGTTTTGGCATCTCCAACATAACACATTATTGACTTACCTGAATTTCAGGTTCCGTCAAAGAACCAAATATACTTCTTAAGACTGGTTTATAATTCATTGTTCTTTATAACAAGGAGTTTATTCGATTAATTTTACTTTCTAATAATACATTTATGTGTGGAATTAGATATATATGCTTGCTAACAATAATAAAATGTTGACTAATTTTAACTTTGTATCAGTCGAAAAGTATATTATGAATCTTACCTCCACAACGCATTTGTGGCATATTTCACATGGAATGAAAACCGAAAGAACCACGAAAATAACGCCAAAGAAATCAGCGAATCTCACATTTGAGTTGTTGTTACTCGGAAAGAAAATTACTATCCAGTACACACTCATAGGTATGTAAAGCAGTCGAGCGGAAAATGAAAGGAGATTGTACGTGGCAAAATACGAACTGATTTGGGCTAATTGACTTCTAAGTTGTGCATGTTCTTTGAACAGTATGGGAAGGTAAGTCCTGATGTCCTCTATAGAGGACTTCCGTCCCAGTCTGTCTTTGAGGACGGAGAACTTGGTAGTTAGTTGATGAACGATCAACAGTTGCTGAAGCAGAGTAGCGTTAACGAAGTGAATACCTGAACATGTTAAGATGGCAATGAACGGGCTTTTTCCAAAACTGATCAAATATATCGTAATTCTTGATACGGTACACCCTATAAAAAAGGCTAATATCAATACTTCAAAAGTACCGTTTGATGGTACATCATTTTGAGCTGTCATTTGATTCATGAAAGGTAAAAGTGTGTCTTTGTTGAGAAGCACATCAATGAAGCCAGAAGTGAAAAATAAAATTGTCCCCGTAAAAGTCAAGTAGTGGGATAGCAAATGATGTGGTGTCTGAAGCCAAAAGTGCGAGATCAAGATGAAACTAGTGAGAATAAAAGAGATAGAAATTGCTGTGAAATACTTATCCGAACGTTTCCCTTCTGGACAACGAGCCGCAGATTTCAAAAACCACCACAGCGGCTTGAACATATTGCCACCTTATCTATGCATCAAATTGACGTCTTACCGAAACTATAAAGGAATGTCTTCTTTTGTGTTGATTGACATCGAGAGGTCTGTCTGCTATGTTGACAAAGTAAATGCATTAATTTCATTATATTCTGACGCAAACCCATAGAGAACATTCTTAATGTCAAAATAAACACATATTTATTTCATAGGATATGAATATTTCAAACTACATGATTGTCATTGGTTTTATTAGTACATTTAATTAATAACTGATTTATTATTAACTTTCATTCAATTGTGTGATGAATCAGTGTCTGTAATGTAACCTGTTGAGGTGTCTGTAATGTAACCTGTTGAGGTGTCTGTAATGTAACCTGTTGAAGTGTCTGTAATGTAACCTGTTGAGGTGTCTGTAGTGTAACCTGTTGAGGTGTCTGTAATGTAACTAGTTGAGGTGTCTGTAATGTAACCTGTTGAGGTGTCTGTAATGTAACCTGTTGAGGCTGAAATGATTAGTTTTGGGATCTTTACAATTTATAATTTACGTAAATTATCTATGCAGAGCAAAATGTAACGGACAGATTATCTTTTGCTGATGGCACAGCTTTTAGTTTACTGGAGACAACTGGGACGAAATAAGAGTTAATATGAATTCAGATCTGGAATTACTCGCTTAGTGATTTTTAAAGAACCAAATGGTACAAAGTGTTAAGAAAACTTAATGAAGTCCTATATAAAATCATTACTTTTAGAGGAAAACTTTACCATTTAATTATTATTAGTAAAAATGTTTATAAAATATGTTATTGTCGTTAGATTGGCTACAATCTAAACTATAGCCAACATTCAAAACATGAATGAACGAACTACATTTTATTACTAAAATTTAAAATATTTTTTACATCTGTGCCAAACAATTAGTAAATTTCTAGTAAACAATTGTACATTTATTGGGGATGTACAATAACCCAATAAATGTAATGGATTTATAAAACACAATTATTTACTCATATTAAAGGCCTAACAACCAAACATCCTCCATGCTAAAAGTGGAGGTGAACTGACAATTTATCCAAACATTTATCAAACGAATGTTGTATGTGACTTTATATTAAATAATGTATTCAATACATTTCAATTACTTTTTGAGTTTTTCAATTACTTTTACGAGAACCACAATGAAATTTATAATTCTTGAATAGAATAAATTATTAGCATAATTTTAACCCTTTATTCAGTCAAAATATGAGTCTCACTTGTACAGAGCATCTATGGCATATTTCACAGGGAATGAAAACCGAAAGAGCCACAAAAATAACTCCCTTAAAATCAGCATGACTCACATTTGAGTTGTTACTCGAAAACAAAACTATTGTTTTGTAAATAGTCAAAGATGAGTGAATTAATCGGCTGGAAAATGAGAGGAGATTATAAAGTACAAAATACGAACTGATTTGAGCTAATTGACTCAAGGTATTTTGCTAACTGAGCCATGGTCTTTGAACAGTATTGGAAGGTCAGTTCTGATGTCCTCTACAGAGGACTTCCGTCCCAGTCTGTCGTTGAGGATGGAGAACTTGGTAGTTAGTTGATGAATGATCAACAGTTGCTGAAGCAGAGGAGCGTTAACAACGTTGATAGCTATATCTGCTAAGATTTATCGGATAGCATAATCTGCAGTGTAATGATTGATTTTACACCAGATGCATTTTTTCATGGTCCAGCCGGCGACTTGTGTTAGATATGTTGTTCAAGGAAAGTTTTATGAATGTCTTCTTTACTTAAGTGACAGAAAAAACTCCATTTTTTTCGAGAAAATTAAAATATATTTTACTAAATATGAAATTCTCATCACAAATGTATTTCCATACCCCTTTGATGGATGTGAACATTAAAAGGCGCTACAATGGACTAAAAGCCAAACTAAAGATAGAAAACTATATAATATACACTCACTGCATGGCACATGTATTGAGTTTGGTTGCTGCGTACCCTACAGTAAGTTATCTTCAGACGGAAAATCTTCTTAGTCCTTAGTCAGCCTTACAAAAAAAATGACATTTTGGACGGAGAACTCAAGAGCACGCTTCAAAGGTCTAGAAACGCTATATAGGCCATCGAAAATTGGCGCAGCTAGATTTTAGATCAAGAACAAAGCACTAAATTCCATAGTTGACTTTGAATCTCTCTTGAACATCAAAGATTTTGACTTCAATGAGTCTTGGAAGTTGATAAATCTGTTTCATGTACTGCTAAACATTTCTAAAGGAAACTTTGTCTGTAAAACTAAGTTTACAGCTCGAACACTATGACGTTTTTAAGTTATCTTTGGTAAAAGATCGTGATGCAGATTTTACTTGTGATTTACAATTGACTGATAATGATGATTCTCTATGTACAATTTAAACAAACGTTAAGTGTTCTCAATGTTTGTCATGTAAATTCACAGTATTCTATGATCTGTTCTCTCAATCAGGCCTTTTCAATCATTTATATTCAGCATATAAATAATTGCTATTAATTCCATGGACTCAAGTTTCTTGTTAAAAACTGTTTTCGAAAAAAAAATCGTAAAAAATAGGTGAGGAATTTTGTAGGTCAAGAGTTTTTGAGTTATTTACTCATCATGCTGTGAAGGAAACTTGTTTAAGAGCATAAATAAGAATGAAGTAATAGACGAAATCGCTTGCTCAAGTGAAGAGCTTAAAAGAAAATTAATGTTTTAATGGTTCTGTTCATGGTTGGAATCAGTTGGAATTGGAATTAAGTTGTTAATATAATAAATACAGTCTTTTGAAAAAATATAGTCATTGTACCCATTTAAAACTTCATTATCAAAATTTATAAGGTATTTATGTACTTTCTAATTTTCATGTTATAAAGTAACATTACATTACTGTAAACATTGTATTTAATATACAGTATAACAATTTACAAAATAATGATTTAAAAAAAATTTATTTAGGCAAAATGTGAAACATTATCTAGGGGGGAGGTGGCCCAGAAAGCTGCCAGTCCGGCACTGATACCCACTCATACACAAATAGTTATATTGACCCACCTACCCACCCCTACACAACAACTTCATCGAGGGTTTTCAACATCGTGGTCATGACATCTGCAAAGTGTAGCCTATTAATGCAAGATCAAATAATTCTTATAAATGAGGAATCAATTATTTTACTAAGTGGAAGGTAGCCTAAATAATATCGAAAACTACAGATAAAACCAATTACTGCAAATATTTATTTGCTATGGGAAATTGCTTAAATTCAGTTGTTGTTTGTCTGCATATGTATTTTTGACATTTACATGTCATATATTAATTGTACTTATAAAACAACAACCCACTGGGATCGTGTCAGCACATTTAATAAATATAACTTCATTAATTGAAATATCCTCAAATATATGGCGTGGATTTATCAACAACTCTAGGCTTCTTGGCAACAGTTTTAATTAAGCCTACAAACATTTTAAATTTTCGTAACCAATTACAAAAACCTTTTTGAAATTTAATTTTTCTTAAGAGTATAAAGACAACGAATATTTTATTACTATCTGCAATCACAACACAAAGTGATTTTGTGAAAGCCGACTCTTATAAAACTGTAATTAATACAGTATTGTGCTAACACGGTAATGAATGTCTGTTGCAGGTGACCCTAGGTCCTTGGCTGGTTCTTGTGAGGAACTTTTGAAAGATGCTGAGATCCAAAGCAGGTACGAAATAAGTTAAGTGAAGATCAATTTTGTGTGTGTGTGATTTATATTTTGTAGGTTTAAAGACCAAGAAAAAAATATTAAACATTACCTGTACAAAATTTAAATCTCATTTAAAATTGAAATTGTTAAGGAATCATGCGTTTTTGATAATTTTGCGGCATGAACCCAGTTTAAATTAAAAACCCATAGTATTAGTAAAAGTAGTAAAGGGACTACAAATATTTTTTGAATTGTCAAACTATAATCTTTAATAAACTGTAATTTGATTGCATTATTACATAATATAATTATTTGAGTGCGTTATTACATAATATAAATATTTGAGTGCGTTATTACTTAATATAATTATTTGAGTGCGTTATTTCTTAATATAATTATTTGAGTGCGTTATTACATAATATAATTATTTGAGTGCCTTATTACATAATATAATTATTTGAGTGCGTTATTACATAATATAATTATTTGAGTGCGTTATTACGTAATATAATTATTTGAGTGCATTATTACATAATATAATTAGTTGAGTGCATTATTACATAATATAATTATTTGAGTGCGTTATTACATAATATAAATATTTGAGTGCGTTATTACGTAATATAATTATTTGAGTGCGTTATTACATAATATAATTATTTGAGTGCGTTATTACGTAATATAATTATTTGAGTGCGTTATTACGTAATATAATTATTTGAGTGCGTTATTACATAATATAATTATTTGAGTGCATTATTACATAATATAATTATTTGAGTGCATTATTACATAATATAATTATTTGAGTGCGTTATTACATAATATAATTATTTGAGTGCGTTATTACATAATATAATTATTTGAGTGCGTTATTACATAATATAATTATTTGAGTGCGTTATAACATAATATAATTATTTGAGTGTGTTATTACGTAATATAATTATTTGAGTGCATTATTACATAATATAATTATTTGAGTGCGTTATTACATAATATAATTATTTGAGTGCGTTATTACATAATATAATTATTTGAGTGCGTTTTTACATAATATAATTATTTGAGTGCGTTATTACATAATATAATTATTTGAGTGCGTTATAACATAATATAATTATTTGAGTGTGTTATTACATAATATAATTATTTGAGTGCATTATTACATAATATAATTATTTGAGTGCGTTATTACATAATATAATTATTTGAGTGCGTTATTACATAATATAATTATTTGAGTGCGTTATTACATAATATAATTATTTGAGTGCGTTTTTACATAATATAATTATTTGAGTGCGTTATTACATAATATAATTATTTGAGTGCGTTATAACATAATATAATTATTTGAGTGTGTTATTACGTAATATAATTATTTGAGTGCATTATTACATAATATAATTATTTGAGTGCGTTATTACGTAATATAATTATTTGAGTGCATTATTACATAATATAATTATTTGAGTGCGTTATTACATAATATAATTATTTGAGTGCGTTTTTACATAATATAATTATTTGAGTGCGTTATTACATAATATAATTATTTGAGTGCGTTATTACATAATATAATTATTTGAGTGCGTTATTACATAATATAATTATTTGAGTGCGTTTTTACATAATATAATTATTTGAGTGCGTTTTTACATAATATAATTATTTGAGTGCGTTATTACATAATATAATTATTTGAGTGTGTTATTACATAATATAATTATTTGAGTGCATTATTACATAATATAATTATTTGAGTGCGTTATTACGTAATATAATTATTTGAGTGCATTATTACATAATATAATTATTTGAGTGAATTATTACATAATATAATTATTTGAGTGCATTATTACATAATATAATTATTTGAGTGTATTATTACATAATATAATTATTTGAGTGTGTTATTACATAATATAATTATTTGAGTGCGTTATTACATAATATAATTATATGAGTGCGTTATTACGTAATATAATTATTTGAGTGCCTTATTACATAATATAATTATTTGAGTGCATTATTACATAATATAATTATTTGAGTGCATTATTACATAATATAATTATTTGAGTGTATTATTACATAATATAATTATTTGAGTGCATTATTACATAATATAATTATTTGAGTGTATTATTACATAATATAATTATTTGAGTGCATTATTACATAATATAATTATTTGATTGCATTATTACACAATATAATTATTTGAGTGCGTTATTACGTAATATAATTATTTGTGTGCATTATTACATAATATAATTATTTGAGTGCGTTATTACATAATATAATTATTTGAGTGCGTTATTACATAATATAATTATTTGAGTGCCTTATTACATAATATAATTATTTGAGTGCGTTATTACATAATATAATTATTTGAGTGCGTTATTACATAATATAATTATTTGAGTGCATTATTACATAATATAATTATTTGAGTGTATTATTACATAATATAATTATTTGAGTGCATTATTACATAATATAATTATTTGAGTGTATTATTACATAATATAATTATTTGAGTGCATTATTACATAATATAATTATTTGAGTGCGTTATTACGTAATATAATTATTTGAGTGCGTTATTACGTAATATAATTATTTGAGTGCATTATTACATAATATAATTATTTGAGTGTATTATTACATAATATAATTATTTGAGTGTATTATTACATAATATAATTATTTGAGTGCGTTATTACGTAATATAATTATTTGAGTGCATTATTACATAATATAATTATTTGAGTGTATTATTACATAATATAATTATTTGAGTGCATTATTACATAATATAATTATTTGAGTGTATTATTACGTAATATAATTATTTGAGTGCGTTATTTGGAAGCTATTTAAACATATTTCTGATTTATTTAGTTACAATTATTTGTAAAATGTACATAAAATATAGAAAAATATATAACGTTAAAAACTCATTTACAGCAATAATAACAGTATTAAGTTGTAAAAAAAAATATTCTCAATAACTAAGTAACGAAGGATAGCAAGGGTGAACATTTATTTTTGAAACTCAAACATGAGCGGCGTGTAATAGTTTACTTCGCAGTATCTGAACTTTGCCAGCCAGTCTATTAATTATTACGTAACAACTTGCCTAATAATGCCCTTCGGTCATTTTGTACGTGACATTCGTTTACTTAACTGCAACAAAAAAATATAAAAAGGACAATGCTATTGTAAATCCAACACAGATAATTTTTGTCACCAAAATAGTAAATTAACATATTTATTCTGAATGTAATATATATTCCAAATAGTTATTCGAAACGATAATAAAAACTATACCATTTTTACTACTTCTCAAACGGTCTTTTGAACTCGCCTATATATATATATATATTTACTCATTACTTATATGTCTATTGTTGTATAACAATAACAATTTTAACTTGTTAAACTTTAATATTGTAAAACTTTAAGTTGTGTAGAACTATATTATTTGCATAAGCTGATATTTTATCCACTGGATGTTAACACAATTAACGATTGTTCCTTGTCAATGCTATATATTTGCCAACATTTCAGGAAGCTGACATGTCATTAATCAAGTGCGATAGATTTGTTTCACTGAAGCTACGTTTCAACGTGTTATTGGTATTATTGGTGTGAGGAAATTAATGAAGCCAATTAAAATGGAAAACATTTATTAAGTCCTTAATGATTAAAGACAATAATTATACTTTTCAATAAATTGTGTTATTGGAGCTGCCGTAGCTAAGGAAGAATCGGTCGGTCCTCCGAGGGACCGAATCCACCACACCAACAGATTTCAAACACGTGAGGAAGCGTGAGCTACCAAAGATAATTGTAAAAATTTCAATTCGAAATTCGTACAGATGTCATTATAAAAAAATAATTAATTGGTTACGCTTAAAAAATATTTTTACTATTAATTTTATTTTACTTTAGGTTGGTTAGTACCATTTGGTCACTATATTATCAAAATATGAATAAAATATACCACGTGGTTTGTAATGAGTTAGGAACCAAGAAAGGCATTTTTTGGTAGCCATGTATCCATAACATGTTTTAAAAATTTTCCCTCAACACACTTATTACTTGTAACAAGACAAATAGTTTTATTTAAAAAATTGTCGATCGAATACCCTTAAGCCTACAAATTAAAAATGGGCGAGGGGAACTGCGTCTCAGTTGGGTAGATCTCCCGCTGTAAGCCATTGACGTTTTATCATTATTACCATTTTGTAATTCAAAATAGTACAAATTTTCTTTGTAGTTGTTTGGATGGTAAAATTTATAGATATATGTGTACTGGATAAGTTAAAAGGTTGTTAATGGTGTTTTAATGTAAATTAGCTATTGATAATTTTATGATTATATTATTATGTTGTATTATATTTAAAAGTATAAATCAAATTTGTTATACTTTTCATGAAAAAATATATCTGTATTTCCTCATATAACAGTAGAAGTAAACGTCACACAACAAAAATTTATAACAATATAAGCACAAAATGCATAAATATATTACAATACAAGTACAAAATGTCTGAGGAAAGTGAGCGTGGTTCACCGAAATCGATCACCATTACATTTGTGCATTTTGTACTTGTATTGTAATATATTTGTGCATTTTGTACTTGTATTGTAATATATTTGTGCATTTTGTGCTTTATTGTAATAAATTTGTGTTGTGTGAGGTTTACTTGTACTGTATATGTACCGACGTGTATTATGCTAATTAAAAAAAACTATTAATATAACAATAACTACAATTATAAAATTGAACTTTACTAAAACAACAATTTTTTTAAGTTTGAATATACAGACTAGAATACTTAAGGATGCCATATTTGATACGTAAGCTTCAACATATTTTGATAATTTTTTTAAATATAGCATTTAAGGAGATGCTGATCTATTTACATTTACTATAGACTATTTACTACATTTTCCATAGACTATTGATCTGTGCGGGGAACATAACGGACAGAGTACGGAGGAAAACCATTTTAATAAAAGGAAAAACTTATAAAAACTAGCAGTTAAGGCCAGGATTTGAACCTATACTCATTTACAAAGCCTCGTCGCCTTATATAGCTCAGCTATTGGCTGTCCTAGAATTTAAACACAGCAACAAAGATAATTTGTTTGGTTTTTTCTTCATGTTCATACTTAACAAATAATCCCATTTTATGTTATTTGTATAAAACTTATTAAACGTTTTGTAATTATTATAGTTGGTCTTTGAAGTAACTTATTACAATTATTAGTAGCAGTAGACAATTTATTATAAATTGAATGGAGAGGTGCAATAGACTCAACTTAAACAAGTTTTAAGACAATTTTTCATAATATCTGCGTTCGAAATATGTTGCCACTATCGCAGAGTAGTAACTTTTTATAAGTTTGCAGTTCAGACCATCTCAAAAACATGACACAGGCAAGGTCAGCTCCTTGAGAGTATTCATAGTATCTTGACTTCAATATATTCACTATACTTCATACTTTAAACAAGTTTTTTAATTTAATATAAAAATTGTTTTACTGCAGTGTCTCAACTTGATTCAATAAATATGGCAGTAGAATAAAATTTACTTTATTGTAGTCTAGATATGTATTTTTAAATTTCCATGTTAATAATAATTCAAACGAAAAAATTTTCCGTTGTAAACTTTATTGACCGTGGGGACAAGTTACCGTAAAGACAGAATCACACTAAACCTACATTACACAGTCATTCCACTAGTCCTTCTTATCTCTTATAATGAATCCATTAAATTGTTAAAGTTCAAATAAAGTTATATCTCTGATATAGTCCGTAGTTAAGAGTTACTTAATACGAGGGAATAACGGAAGAATAAAACACATCATTTCATTGTTTCAAGGTGAAGTAAGCTGAATGTTTTGTAGTGACTACTGACAAACAAACATGACACAAACGGCAACAAACTGGGAACAACTAATTAGCTGTGAAGAGGGGCGGCAGAACACAACTGTCAACAAATGTGGCTAGGCAGTTCTGTAGTGACTACTGACAAACACACATGACACAAACGGCAACAAACTGGGAACAACTAATTCGCTGTGAAGAGGGGCGACAGAACACAACTGTCAACAAATGTGGCTAGGCAGTTTTAACGTTGATTGGAAAGTGCAAAAGCAAATAGGTTTGTCTTTGCCAAACTATTTGACTTTCGATAATTGGTATAGTTGAACCTTTTGTTGTTATTTATTTATAATATTATAATAACAGTTTTAAGTAAGCTGTGACCGGAAGAGGTTTTTAGCTAATTTGACGTACTACAAATAATATTTATAAGTTTGTCAGTTTATTCAATACACTCTATGTATTAATAATTTTAATAATACCATGAAGGAGTTAAGTGTTGGAATATTAATAAAGAGTAATAAAACAATAGTATGATAACACTTAATTAAGTTGAGGTGAAAAAAGAGGAAACTAGGTTTAAAAAACTAAGGTAATACGGTAAAGGGTTGACAGTTCCTTATAAAGCACTCTTTTCGTATTTCGTAAGCACTGAACTAAAGAATCAAGAACTAAAATCACATTCATGTAAGACTTCCCGACAACAGTGAAACATAGCAAATACAATTAAATCATATGTTACTTGATAAAAAGACATACTTAAGATATGAAGACTTGTTTATGCATTTCCATGGGTATGGCAAATAACCAATTTACATGATGTTTGTTAATATACCATAAAGAACCATATGCGAGGGTACGTAGAATGGCCTTAAGGAGCCAACTCCAGGGGTTTGTAGATGGTCCTTAAGGAGCCAAGTCCAGGGGCTGGTAGGTGATCCTTAAAGAGCCACGTCCACGGGTTGGTAGATGGTCCTTAAGGAGCCAAGTCCAGGGGCTGGTAGGTGATCCTTAAAGAGCCACGTCCACGGGCTGGTAGATGGTCCTTAACGGGCCATGCTCAAGGGTTGGTAGATAGTCCTTAAAGATCCAAGTTCAGGGGTTTGTATGTGGTCCTTGAAGAGCCATGCCAAAGGCCTTGTAGATGGCCCTTAAAGAGCCTAGTCCAGGATTTGGTATGTGGTCCTTGGAGAGCCATGCCAAAGGCCTTGTAGATGGTCCTTAAAGAGCCATATCCGAGGCTTGGTTGATAGTTATTAAAGAGCAATGTCCAAGGGTTGGTTGATGATCCTTGAAGAGCCAAGTTAAGGGGTGAGTAGATGGCCCTTAAAGAACCTAGTCCAGGGGTTGGTATGTGGTCCTTGGAGAGCCGTGCCAAAGGCCTTGTAGATGGTCCTTAACGAGCCATGCCCAAGGGTTGGTAGATGGTCCTTAAAGATCCAAGTTCAGGGGTTGGTATGTGGTCCTTGGAGAGCCATGCCAAAGGCCTTGTAGATGGCCCTTAAAGAGCCTAGTCCAGGGGTTGGTATTTGGTCCTTGGAGAGCCATGCCAAAAGCCTTGTAGATGACCCTTAAAGAGCCTAGTCCAGGGGTTGGTATGTGGTCCTTGGAGAGCTGTGCCAAAGGCCTTGTAGATGGTCCTTAAAGAGCCATATCCGAGGCTTGGTTGATAGTTATTCAAGAGGGGGGTTGGTTGATGATCCTTGAAGAGCCAAGTTAAAGGGTGAGTAGATGGCCCTTAATGAGCCATAACTAAGAGTTGGTAGAAGGACCCTGAGGAGTCATATCAAGGGGTTGGTAGATGGTCGTTACAGAGCTTTGTCCAGAGGTTGCATGGTTTTTTTAGAGGTATTTCTAATGGTTAGTCGATGGCCTCTTACGAACCAAGTCCAAGAATTGGTTGGTTGGTGGTCCTTAAAGAGCTATGCCCAAAGATTGGTAGATGACCCCTAAGGAGCCAAGTCCATGGATTGGTTGATGGTTATGGTCATGTATTGCACAGTCCCATGAACTTGTCCTTTCTATCTCTTATAGTGAATACATTAATTTATATACGTATATAACTAAAGTTATATCCAGTATAGAGTTCGTAGTTAAGAGTTACTTAATCTGAGGGAAAAACTAATAGTTACTTACGAACGTTCGGAAGTAACTACGTCACAGTGGTTTCTGACAAACAAACAGAGCTACAAACGGCAACAAACGGGAGAAAAACTAATTAATTGTGGCAGTTTTAACGTTGATTGCAAAGTGCAAAAGCAAATAGGTTTGTCTTTGCTAAACCGTTGTAATTACAATGATTGTTACGGTTAAAGATTTGGCAGTTAATTATTTTTAACTATAATAAAAGTTTAACAATTAAAATTTAGCTTAATGAGGTTGACAAATGTTTATATAGCACACGACTTTTATTAAGATCGAATTTGATAAATATCATTAGGGAAAAAAATTAATGAATAACGATGCTGGAACTCCAACATCCAAGTGAGAATATAAAACAAATGTCGATAATTGACTAACAATAACAACCGAAATATAAGTGACCTAAGGTCAATGATCAAGTGCAGTGCAATAACATATAATAATAATAGCATAACAAGCAGTAAAACATAATAAATAACAACATAATATATATCAATACAGTAACGATAAAATATGAACATATAACAAGTAAGCGAAATAATACAATAAATAAGGCTTATGTGGTTGTAGTAATAATATACATCGCCAATAATGCACATAAAAGAGCAAAAATATATATATATTTTTTGGTAATAGTAGCTCCTATTGACTCCTACACCCCACCGAGTCACCCACACACCAACCAGTTGAACTCTCAAACGTGTGAAAAAGCCCTGAGTCCAAACATGCAACTAGGGCTGAACTGGTTGAGTGTGAGTTTAGTTACACAGTCAAGAACTATATGCCGCTATCAGCTACCTTAGAAGCCTATCGAAATCATTACCGATAAAGTCTAGGCTGTAAATCCTGTTTTCAATACAAACACATCCGACCCCTGGATACAATACTCAAAGGTAGGAGCAAACAAATGGATCTCTTGTGCGAAAATATATTCTAGAACTCTTAGACCAATATCCTCTACTGAACCAGTGTGACCATGAAGCAGTCTGTAAAAAAATAGCAAGTCAGTCATAGCTGGACGACAATAATAATGATATGAATATAATAACAACAATAGATCAGATCAACAAACAATAAAAGACGTAACAAATATAACAATAACATTATAAAAATAGCAAGTCAGTCATAGCTGGACGACAATAATAATGATATGAATATAATAACAACAATAGATCAGACCAACAAACAATAAAAGACGTAACAAATATAACAATAACATTATAAAAATAGCAAGTCAGTCATAGCTCGACGACAATAATAATGATATGAATATAATAACAACAATAGATCAGACCAACAAACAATAAAAGACGTAACAAATATAACAATAACATTATAAAAATAGCAAGTCAGTCATAGCTGGACGACAATAATAATGATATGAATATAATAACAACAATAGATCAGACCAACAAACAATAAAAGACGTAACAAATATAACAATAACATTATAGAAATAGCAAGTCAGTCATAGCTCGACGACAATAATAATGATATGAATATAATAACAACAATAGATCAGACCAACAAACAATAAAAGACGTAACAAATATAACAATAACATTATAAAAATAGCAAGTCAGTCATAGCTGGACGACAATAATAATGATATGAATATAATAACAACAATAGATCAGACCAACAAACAATAAAAGACGTAACAAATATAACAATAACATTATAAAAATAGCAATATCAATAATAAATAATCAAACCATTAATGGTTTTTATTTTTAACTAGTTTTTAATTATCATAACACGTGTTGGTATATATACAGTACAAGTGAACTTCACACAACACAAATATATTACAATATAAGTACAATATGTACATATATACTACAATACAAGCACATAATACACAAATATCGATTTCGGCAAACCACGCTCACCTTCCTCAAACCAGAGGGTTTCACAGAAAGAGAAAGAGCATTTTTGTACTTATATTGTAAATATTTGTGCATTTTGTGCTTGTATTGTAATATATTTGTGATGTGTGACGTTCATTTGTACTTTATTTTTAATAAAACAAAAATCCTTTCCATTCCATTCAGTTTGATTCGATTCTAATCGATTCGGATCCATTCCATTCTTTCTATTCGACGAGACCATGTATGATATATGATGGCCAATAGGCATGTAGGCCTAGGTACAATGTCGTCACGTACAAACAACATGCCACATTCGTACCAACAGCAGTGCGTGCCTCACGTCAGAGACTGCGACGTATTTACACATACATGGCTGGTAGACGGTCTATTTATGTTCATATAACACGTCAGCTATGTACAACAGGGGTGTAAACCTTAGGGAAGACCGACACTGAATCAATTTACTTTACATTATTACATTATATCAATGATTTAACACCGTGAAGGATGTTTTGAATGGAATCTTTTTGTATTATTAACCGTTTGGTTCCCGTTGATCTATGTTTTAAAATAAAACAAACTTAACGTAAAACCACCACAATATTTACAAAATATCCCAATGTTGTGTCTATCTGTTTTGATGTGACCAGTTACAGGATTTTTCTTAATATATAACACGTTTCTTAATAATTATTTACTGTCGTAAGAATTTTCATCATTAGTAAGAGTCTGGAGAGGATGTCGGCCATGTTGGTCATATTCACATGAGAAAATTGTTACATACGATCACGCGTATCCAAAATAAACATTTATTTTCAATCTGATTTTTCCAAACAAATTGCTTTTAAACAAGAATGAAATTGTCCGTTGGAGTTTATTTTTGAATTTCTAATTAGTTTGTCAGAAAAATATAGAAATAATTAGTTTGTTGTTTTTTATTTTCACCTATTTTTCAAATCTAACGCGTAGGCTTTGCCCAACTCTGTATTTGTATTACTGCATGCAGCATGCAGAGAGCTATTTACTGACTATTAAGTACAAAAATACATACACGGGAGTTATAAGCAATTCCTTATATTTTTTATTCCTTTTTTGGGGTAATTTACACCAGAGGTGTTTTTTTAACTTATTGTACAAACATTATTATGGGACAACGGTCCAAACCAATCAAGCAAATATTTAGTGGACCTCCCAGGATTTGAACCCGTGACCCACATGAAGCAGAAATGCTAACCACTAACTTTCTTCGTTATATATTAAAAGGGATTTTTAAACACATTAAAATTATGCATAAATTCTTATTGAGAAGTGATATATTATTTAATTTTGCAATATAATATATCACTTCCTGTATGACAGTGATACATAACCTGCCATGAGTGCCATTTGGGGATATTTAATTTTTCAGAGCGTAGGTTGGCAATACTGGTATGTTGAATATAATCACATGTTTACAGACTTTCTTAGGTTAGTTGAGGTTATAATGGTGTATGTTGGTGTAAATGCAGTGTGACTTTTGCATTATACGTACAATATTCCCAGTTCATAACAGGTACGTTGCTTTCTGTTTCAATAAACGATTTTTGTAGGGTTATTTGTTATATGTAGGGTAATTTTTATGAATTTCTTTCACTATATTTCACACAATACTTTCTTCCTAGCCTATAAACGTAATCCATAGGCTTAGTTTATTCTAGGTTTACAAACTACAGTCCTTCAAATACCGATATCTATTTGGGATCATGGCACACTGCTTGATTTTTTATCAAGTTTGTTCTGCATTTTTTATTGCGATTTCAGGTATGGCGGAGCGGACATTTTTTCAACCAAATATAGATGCGCTACTAAATGACTCAGATTTTTTTGAGTCTATTGGCGATGACAGTGAAATACATATTGTACAATTACCTCCTGACAATGTTGACTATTTATCGTACTTGGAGGAAATAGATGAAAACATCTTGGATGGCACTGTTCCAAACGATTTTCCTGGGAAAATTGAATTACACCAAATTAGATCAGATAACAATTTAGATGACGAAAGTAATACCTTGGATTCCGCTAAACAAGATAATAGCGGTTCATCACATGAAATTTCAAAAAAACGCTAACTGTCCGATTTACCAATCTCAACTCTATCTGAGGATAGTAGATCTGTCTATATTCTGTGGGTAGTACCTTAGAGAATACTCCGTGTACTTCTAAGCAGCAAAATCAACATTCACAGGCAACTAACATTGAAAAGAAGAAAAATAAATAGAAAAACGGATCCTAAAACTAAAACAAGAACACATAAAAGAAAACCTTAAACCCTGACTAATCCTGAAACCCACATGACAATCTCTCTCTCAAAGGAAATTTACCTAAATCTGTAAATAAGAACACGGATAGGAAAAGAAACCTTTCAATTGGACAGATTCCGATCCTAACTTTCACATATTGCCACCTTCCAATGACCTAGAAAAAGATAAGAG
This sequence comes from Stictocephala bisonia, assembly GCA_035578905.1. Taxonomy (NCBI): domain Eukaryota; kingdom Metazoa; phylum Arthropoda; class Insecta; order Hemiptera; family Membracidae; genus Stictocephala; species Stictocephala bisonia. The sequence continues at coordinate 30,206 of JAQJVL010004583.1, forward strand.
AAAGTCCTAGAGAAAACAATAAAAGATAAGAATCCTGTACAAGTTTTTGAAGTTTTTTCGAAAACAATATTTGTTTATGCAACGCTTTGCATAAACAACAATATTTGTCTCGACCAAATAATTATTAGTTTGAGACAAGGTATTATTTATGCAACGCAGAACAACCGTCACTCCTTTACTTTCTCAAATGAGTGTCTGAAGAAATTTATTGGTTTTCATCTTTTCTCAGGGTATTATTCTCTTCCTCAAGAGCAACTATATTGGTGTGAAGATGAGAATATATCCATTGATTGTGTCATAAAATGTTTTCCCAAGAACAGATATAATGACATAAAACGAAACCTGCACTTCAATGATAACTCTCAAATACCAAATGAACCTACGAGGTCATGTAAGGTGCAGCCACTTTTTGATACGCTCAATGCTAATTTTGTGAGATTTGGTGTATTTTCTCAAAACCTAAGTATTTAGTTTTTGAAATTTGTTCATGATGGAGTATCATATGAGGGAGACAAAGGTAGTTGGACATTTGCCATCATTACGTGAAAATTACCAATCAAGACGTTTCGATTTGGTAAAACCCAAACCTTTTTCAAGTGCTGAAAACTAAATTACATCTACACAAACATGTTATAAAACTACGTTCTTAAACTAATAAACTTATCTACTTTAATAATTATCTACATTTTTACCTAGATCCTAGAATGGGGTACAACAAAATCAAGTTATACTAAATATAAAATGTTAACAGGGTTAAATTAATATAACCAATTAGGCGCTGTCAAGGTCACGATATCAACAAAAAAATGTTAAAACACAATTAAAATTAATATTCAAATCAGACTGAAATAAGATTACATTAACTAATCATAAATATATGGTACCTGAAAAACACTATTAATTTAAAATAACATTCAACATGCACAAAAAATGATATATAACTCGGAAGGGCTGAGACTACTATTACAATTACATTTTACTATTACAATTACATTTTACTATTACATTTTAACCTGAAAAGACAACAATTATTAGGAATAAAACAATACAATAATCAAATATTACAAAAATGATGAAATCTTACGACCCGCAGTGGCGATGGCGTCTAGACGTCCCAGGCACGAAGTGAGGATGATACAATCCAAATGCAGTGTCTACGAAGTTCCCTCCAAGGTGATAAAACACGGGGACAAGACAAACACACACACTACACTTCACAACAACCATACACAGACTGACGAGGTCAGGGACGTACGCTCCGAGATCGCCAAAAATGCGGTGACTCAGGTACGGGGACGGTAAAAAAAAAAAAAAAAAAAAATAACTTTAAACCTGTGTTTCTTTTTCTCCAGATAGGCCATGATCCCCAATTGGGACCTTTTTGTTTATTTTACGTAAAACTCTCTAAATGTAAAAAGATATTTTTTACAATTTATGGTAACTATTTAGTGTCCAAATAACACATTAAAAGGTTTAAAACAGAATTAAAAAATTTGTTAGGTAATGGTTTGAAACTAAACAGCGTTGTACCTTGTTAGAAAAACTCAACTCGCAGGTTTAGGATTTAAGAGGCAGATCAAAATTTGTAAAAAGAACCGATCAAGCACTTTTAATTAAATTATTTTCTTGATAAATAGGTGCCATAAATACTAAACTGGTTGTACCGTTTTCAAAAAGGCGAAAGTCACAGGTTTAAGATGTAAGATTCAGATTGAAAGATGTAAAAATAAGCCTATCATCCCATTTTCAAAAATCTCGAAGGTGCAAGATATTAAAAGGCAACAAGGATGTTTGTGTCTGAAGATTATGATAGAAATGTAATTATAATAAAAATGCCTCTAGCGTAAATAGAATGAAATAAAAGTTAAATAAAAAGAAAGATCATGATCCAATACAGTTTAATTTTAAATGGTGCAGTGAAAAAATGTGATAGCGTGTTATGTATTTAGAATTGATTAAATTTAGAACTGATTGTAATGTTACAAATGTCTTGCTCAACAAGCTACTAGACGTTAAAACTTGGTATGGTTCAAAATCCCTTTTGATGTACAATAAAAAATTGATGAGTACATTTAATAATCACCATGTACACAGACTATTACCTTACGTTATTTACTTATCTGGTAGCACCCACATATCTATAGTTTCACAGTAAAATGATAGAAATGGTCTTTTGGTGATACTATGTTTTTAACTGAAATGAAATGGATGTTAACATTTTACGACTGTTCCATTCTCGTAAACCACCCAACCAGTGAGGGCTAAGTGTGATTGTGAAGTACAGGCGTGGGTGTTTTGTCTCACAGTCACCGCTTCTTAATCTCTGAATGAAAGGCTTCACTTACTTAATGATAGAGCAGGCAGCTGACGTACATTTACAATTTACTAATGTTGTGATTAGGATAAAAGTAGCAATGTAGGATCCAGTACAACGTCAAGTAAACTTTCCTCTTTCTACGTCATCCGTGTTTGAAAAATAACAACTTCTAGAGCATCGTTTTGTATACAAATTTATTAATTTCAATAAATATTTATTTTAATATATTATTTTTTTCAATTGAATTGCATTGTACTTGCATATGGAATAGCTCTAGGTAAATTAATTTAGAAAAGTTAAGGTAAAACCAAATAAGTTTTTGTACTGTTTAGTAAATACATTATGCAAAGTAATTTACTATGCGACTATGATACTTTGTACATACTTTTACAGTCTACGTCCATGTTATCAGGGTGCAAATAAAACCTTTGATACTAATTAGATTAAGTTTCAATATCAGGTATAATTACACGTGTATAAGACTAGCCTTCAAAGGATTTATGGCAGATGTTTTCAATACAATTGAGTTTTTTAAATACTGATACTTTTATATTTTTCGCTGGTTAAATTCACTTTTTAGATGACGCTGGTTTGAAGTATTAAAAGTTACAGCGTAGTTCCTGTTGTAGATGGTTTAATATTTTTTTCTTGGCTCATTTTGGGATAGTTTAAATTTTTAAATAACTACTGGACTTAAGAAATAGTTTTCTAGTTAGAAATTGGCTATTTTCACATCCCTAAGTGACTCTTCACATCCAACGGAGAATTGTCCATAAGGAGTTTGAAAAATATTAAACTTAATCATAAGTCAAGATGTACATAATTTTAAAGGGATTGTCTAGCAAATATGAATACCGCAAACAGCACTTAAAAAGGTTGATCCAGTACAAAATGACGGGTGTTCAAAGATTGTAGTGGAAAAAAGTAGTGTTTACTTGAAGTATTATAGGTAGAGTTAGTTTTAATATCATATATAATTAAACGTATATAAGACTAGCCTTTAAAGGATTAATGACAAATGTTTTCAATACAAACTGATAATGGCATATTTTTATGTCATTATTATTTGTACCAAATACTTTTAAAGTAAATTTTCGAATAGGTATTTCTCGTTCATAACTAACTCATAATGTACATTTTTATGACAGAGTTAATGCACATAGCAGCACTTTTCCTTTCATTTATAGCTACTAAAAAATGTCTTATTAGTACAAACCAAGTAAAATCACATCTTCCATTTTGCACTGTATCAACTTTTGTAACAGCTGTTTGAGGTATTCATCTCAGCTAGACAACTCCTCTAAAATTACGTACATGTTCACCTATGTTTACGTTTAATACTTTTGTCATACTCCTTGTTTATCATCCCCCATTGAACGAATCACTAACTACCCTACAAAACCATTTCTTATGTCCAGTATGTATTTTGTAAGTTTAAATTTCCCAGCTTGAACCAAGAAATGGATATTAAACGGTCGAGAACATTATAACTTTTGAAACTTTAAATTAGCGTAATTTTATAAAAGTCATATTTGTGGGTTTATGTTCAAGAGACTAGAGACCTTTAATTTGACATACTACTCGACCTATGCAGCCATTTAAGATGTTCTTGTGACTCTTGAAAAAACAAAATGTACTGATATGACAGAAAAATGGTAGTTACGACAAAAAAGAGATTTATAGGTGCAGTTACTATTAAAAAACCTGAAACCAATTAAATGATTCAACATGACGCACAGTTCAAACTGATGGATGGATGCAGTTCTGTCGGCCGTCATTGACTGTAAGACAATTAAATGACACCCGTGGGCGTTGTTCCGACTGATCGATCCACTTGGATGCTTCGGTTGTATCTGTTATCCCAAGGGTTCATTTGCAAGGCACTAAATCACTATGACTACCCAGAACTTGTTGTTAATGTTCACTGTGACTACCCAGAACTTGTTGTTAATGTTCACTGTGACTACCCGGAACTTGTTGTTAATGTTCACTGTGACTACCCGGAACTTGTTGTTAATGTTCACTGTGACTACCCAGAACTTGTTGTTAATGTTCACTGTGACTACCCAGAACTTGTTGTTAATGTTCACTGTGACTACCCGGAACTTGTTGTTAATGTTCACTGTGACTACCCGGAACTTGTTGATAATGTTCACTGTGACTACCCGGAACTTGTTGTTAATGTTCACTGTGACTACCCAGAACTTGTTGATAATGTTCACTGTGACTACCCAGAACTTGTTGTTAATGTTCACTGTGATTACCTAGAACTTGTTGATAATGTTCACTGTGACTACCCAGAACTTGTTGTTAATGTTCACTGTGACTACCCAGAACTTGTTGTTAATGTTCACTGTGACTACCCAGAATTTGTTGTTAATGTTCACTGTGACTACCCAGAACTTGTTGTTAATATTAACTGTAACTACCCAGAACTTGTTGTTAATGTTCACTGTGACTACCCAGAACTTGTTGTTAATGTTCACTGTGACTACCCGAACTTGTTGTTAATGTTCACTGTGACTACCCAGAACTTGTTGTTAATGTTCAAATCAAATCAAATATTTATTTGCAATGACATTACAAAAATGTATAGCAAACGTCATCCCTATATAAAAATCTAAAACATACATCCCACATAAAAGCCTCTGTCAAAACATACATCATTTACGGTTGCACTCATATTCATTCATACCAAATCCCCACTTCCGACACCGGTTGTCAGTCTTCTGATTATGCGGTCTCCCAGTTGTATGCCATAAACTCGTCCACACTATAAAATGCATGAGACGCTAAACAGCGTTTGAGACGAGTTTTTAACGCCTTGAGCGTTGGGGCATTCTTAATTGAATCCGGCAACTTGTTGACAAAACGAACACCTGCGTGTGAGGGCAAGCGTTCGTGGACTACCGTCCTGTGATTCCCAGTTCGATAGTTGTTTCTGCCTCTTGTGTCGTGTGTATGTATGTCCCGGCCACTTGTCATAACGCTTTTGGATATGCTAAATAGGGTTGTCTCCAGTATGTAAAGGCTAGGCAATGTCAACAGTTGTAATTTTTTGAATGTTTCTTTGCAGGTTTCTCTGAACTTTAATTGTGCAACAATGCGAACCGCTCGTTTTTGCAATTTAAATGCTCTGCTAAACTGATTGTTTGCAGAAGCTCCCCACAGCACCACACCGTAGGTGAGATGGGGGTAAATCAGACCGTAATACGCCGTCATTAGAACTTGAATTGGGCAGAATTTTGCTAACGTCCTCAAAACATAAATGCCTGAGGACAATTTGGAGCAAATATGGTCCATGTGTGAATTCCAGGTCAACCCTCGATCCAGGTGTATTCCCAAGAATTTTCAACTAACAGTCTCATCTAACCGTTTATCTGCCAGCCAAATGAGTGGTCTCTCCATGTCATCATATGGTCGCAACGAAAATGACAAAACATTACATTTTGAGGGGTTTACTTCAAGATTGAGACTGTTGAAATATTGGACACAATTGTTTAAATCAAAAAAAGCTTGTTGTTCAAGGATCGGTGTTAATTTGTTTCTGAATAAAAGGGTCGTGTCATCTGCGTACTGAATGAGTTGCCCATGCATTAGCGATGACCCTATGTCGTTGACATAGATGAGAAAAAGAATCGGGCTGAGTATTGAGCCCTGAGGAACTCCATATCTCAGCTCCATTGGTTCAGATAATTTGTCTGAAATTTGGACAACTTGGAATCGATTGTTCAGAAAAGAATGAAGCCACTTGAGCGGCACTCCTCTTACACCATAAAATTCAAGTTTGTCAAGCAGCTTAGAGTGGTCAACACAATCGAAAGCTTTTGACAAGTCGAGAAATACACTAAGTGTGTAATCTCGATCTTCTAATCCCTCAACAACCTTTTCGACTAGACTCACAACAGCGTCTACTGTCGATTTGTTTTTTCTGAAACCAAATTGGTTGTCAGAGAGAAGGTTGTGTCTGTTTAGAAACTGCACCATTCTAATTAAAAAGATTTTTTCAAATACTTTGCTTAAAACTGGCAAAATTGAGACAGGCCTGTAATTATTTATGGAATAAGGATCGTTTTTCTTTAAAATTGGACATACTTTTGCAACTTTAAGGAGTGAGGGAAAAACTCCATTTTCGAAAGATGAATTTATCAATTGCGTCAATGGTGTAATGATCTGTTTCGCAAACTTTTTAGTGAGCCACACGGACATTAAATATATATAGTTTGATTTTTTGGCTGGGAGCTGCTGAATAATTTTCTCGACCTCTTCCTCAACTACCGGAGCCAGTACCATTGATGTAACTGGGCTCCGTATACGCATAGGGGTTTCTTGTGGAGGTGAATGACAGGCGCCGAGTTCAAAAGCAACAGACGCGAAGAATCTATTAAACTCGTTTGCCACGTCGGTCGAATCGTCCACAAGTCTTTCTCCAACTTTAACTTTAATTTGTTTCCGTTCTATTTGCTTATTGTTTATGATGTCCCACACCGTTTTGGGAACATTTTTAGATAACATGATTGCTTTGGATACATTATACGATTTTGCGGCTTGGATAACCTTTCTGTAAATTCTTTTGTAATTCTGGTAAAACAATTTGAAATTTTGATTTGTATTTGTTTTGTAAATTGTGGAATAAAATTTGAGTTTTTCTCTCGAAACCAAAATTCCTTTAGTTATCCATTTGTTATTTTTCTTTTTTGGTAAAGCATTGATTGTTTTAGTAGGACAACATGTATTTAAGTAAAAATTCAGGCAGTCTGAAAAATATTTAAAATTATTTTCGACTGACTGTGATGAATTGAAACAGTTCCACTTTTCTTTAGAAAGGGAAGCGTTGAGGAGGGCGATATTACTTGGCCTTGTGTCTCTTATTGTTTTGGTAATTTTGGGCTCCCTTACAATTGCATCCCCACTAATTACAGCCTCTTGGCCGTAGTGGTCGGAAATCGCTGTATTGACCACGTAAACTGCGACACCTGAGAGATTGGTGATGACGTTGTCGATCGCTGTTTGAGTTGTTGCTGACACCCGCGTCGGTGTATTTACTAACAACTCCAGGCCGAATGTTCTTAGCAGGTAGATCAATCTTTTGGTGATTGGAGAATTGTCGACCAACGCGTCAATGTTAAAGTCACCCATCATTCTGTTTATGTGCTGATAGGTGCATTAGTAATGATTCGAGTTTTGAGAAAAATATACCTTCATTTCCACTGGGAGATCTGTATATGCCGATTACGACTATTTTTGAATTTTGTGTGTGAAATTTGATACCGACTGCTTCAAAATCTTTTTCGATCGCCTCATTGAGAATGAGCGTGTCAAAAGCATAATTTTGTTTCACGAAAATTGCGACACCTCCTCCTTTGGAGAGTTGACGGCAATATGAGCTGGCTAAATTGAAATTTGGAATTTGACAACGATCGATATTATTGTTATTGAATCCATTTTCAGTTACCACAAGCACGTCTGTTTGTAACTCCTCACACATGATTTGGATTTCTTCTAATTTGTTAGTGGCAAATTGGGCATTTTGATGAAGCAGTCGTATTAAACTTTGATTTGAATTTGTGTGAGTTCGTTGAGTTGAGTCAGTCAATTTCGCCCGATGTCGGTAAGTGGGGCACCTAAAAAAGAATTACTATTACTAGTGGTCAATCCAGTAGGCTGCTGAATAGGTTGATTGGTCACCAAAGCCTCTGCATAGCTGACAACTTGTTGACACGGTGTGAAGGTTGTCTGCGGTTTGGAGATGGGTGTCACTCCGAGGCGGTTAGCACGTGAAGTAGTGCCGGATCCGGCTGACTCTGGAGTTCTCGACTGGGCCATCCCGTCGGCTACGCGCTTCATGCCCTCTAAGATCAGACAGGCCAGTAGTCGTTTGCCGGCCATTCGCAGGTGCATACCATGCCTAGTGAAATAGCGTCCTCCAATAGAGTTGATGTTTAGCAGCTGCACCTGATTGGATCTGGCACAAAGTTCTTCAATCAAGTTATTGATATGTGCAGTCTGCATATGTACGGGGTGGCCCGCCGGCAGATCGTGTCGTATTGGTAGTGTGGAGACAATAACTGCACTAGATGGAGTGAGGAGAGAGGTGACTATTCTTTCGAGATGATTTTGTACATTCTTGGGAGCTCCTGCTGCAACGTCATTAGTGCCCGCTATCAACACTGTACAGCTCCTTGGTGGTGGTGGACTTCCAGACGACACAGTGACAAGACCTGCTCCGGGCTTACACATCCCACTCACTTTTATCTTGGGGCTGACTTTCTCCTGCAGCATGCTGGCCAGGTGACGAGTGTCCCTTGATGTGCAGTAAATTAAAGATTGGTGGGCTGATGGTGTTTGGTTTGGAATTTAAAACTTGATTTTTATGAATCCTGTGCTGACTGTTACGTTGTTTTTTGTTAGACCTATGTGTCGTCCGATTATGATTGGAACCTGTAGGTGGTGTGATTTTTAGGTAAGGTTCAGGTACTTCTTCCGGCAGCTTTGTGATTCTGTTCTGAGTGAGGACTGGAGGTGATTTTTTTCTTTGGCATAAGATCCAGTTTTCCTGTTTTTCTTGTGAGAACCTACTTCCAAACTCGAGCTCCTTTTTTTCCGCTCTCAGGCAACTAACCTCAGCTTCCAGGACTTCGATGGTGGTGCGAAGACTTTTTATGAAGTCTTGTGTATTCTGACAATGTTGACAGATTGTCTGCTGTATCTCACACTGAGTGGAACAGTCCGAACGGGAGACTTGCTTCGGTGAGTCCGCTTGTGATGTGTTGCTGATGAATATCTGGTCAGTGTACTCCAGCAGTCGGGTATCTGATTCTATCGTGTGGTCGAGGACGCATTTTAACTGGTTCTTGACCTCCGATAGCTGGTCCCTCAGTCTAAAGTTCTCGGCTTCCATCTCGGTATTAGTAGTTGAGGTGTGTGTAGCAGGAGTTGAGTGATTACACGAAGCTGATGGTTCATTGGCTGGCGTTGACGGAGATCGAGGGGGCGTTACAGTATCTTCCGAGTGGCCAGAAACCTCCTCCTTAGCTACAGGGTTGCTGTTCACTGTGACTACCCAGAACTTGTTGTTAATGTTCACTGTGACTACCCAGAACTTGTTGTTAATGTTAAACGTAGTTGTTGAAAAACATTCCTCAATTTAAATCAGTTTATTATTATTATTATTATTAATAAAATAAATTTAGATTTCGGACGAATTTGTATGTAGAATGATGTCTAACAAGGACACAGCCCCCCCCACTTATTTTCGTAGAGACCATTTGTGTTTTGTTGGTTCATTTGATTAACCCTTTATCGATATTTATGAGAATTGCGAGATTAACACAGGTAAAAAACTTCATGTCACACCGGAAATAAACTCAAGCCTGTGTCTAAGCAAGCCACTAACCTAACCCCTTAGCTTCTGTTGATATTTTAATGTAATCTATAGATCTGTAGATCTTAGTTTAGTTGTCTTTAATTCGTATTCGTTATTTTATCCAACAATTCTCTTATAGAACCACCCCTATAGCCTGATAGTTTTCGTGTTTAATAATGTTTTACAAAAAAATAAGCAAAGTTCCTATTATTTATTTGTACTAAACAATATTAAATAATAATTAAATATGTATTGATTATGAAAACATGAACGACTGTTCTTTATTTATTTTATACTTAGAATTGGAATTGAATAGGGAAGCTCTAGTTTATGTGCTGTGCATATACTTGATACGGTTTGTTAACTTTTCATTTGGTTGTTGAGATCTCCCCGTATGAGTGATATTATTGTCATTACGCAACTGTTTTTATAAAGAAACAGATATAAACAAATGAACCAAAAGTAAAGTGAACAACTATTCTCTGACTTTGCTATAAACTAAAAGGCAATTTATGTTCTACTTGACCTGGAAGAGATAAATTAAAATGTTACCCCTACGTTAAAAAAGTAATTCACTTCACACGAGAAGGTCATAAAGATGTCTTTGATCGTTTATTACAATGACAACTGAATTATTCTGTTTGAAGACGAGAATTTTTTAGTTTGTTATTATATATTTTTATTAATAAAACCCACTTTTTTTCTAGTTAGAAAGTTATAATGAAATTAGTTTTGTCAATAAAGCTTTCAAAACTAAAATTATAATAGTTTTTAGGTCTGAATATATTTTGTTTAGTGCGAGTAAGCAGGATAAAAAGATTGGGTCATGATAATGGCCTAATAGGCTAGAATTTGATATTTTATTATAGGCCTACTCAGGTTAATAAATATAAATACGAATATTGACTATTTCCATTGTAATCAATTAATATTCACTAAACCATACCGATGATTACCTGAATAATATACTACTTGGTAAAATGAAAAGCTGTATTCAGCTTATACAGGCAATACTTTCATAATTAAATCCACAACATATTTCATAATCAAGAGTTATTCCGATAAAAACAATGATTGAGTTAACTGAAGGTTCGGAGGTAACTATTTCAAACAGAGCTACAAACGGCAACAAACTAGGAACAACTAATAACTGTGAAGAGGGACAACAGAACACAACTGTCAACAAATGTGGCTAGGCAGTTTTAACGTTGATTGGAAAGTGCAAAAGCAAAAATAGGTTTGTCTTTGCCAAACCATTCTTGCCTTTGATTCAAAATGTTTTATATATTATGCATAGCTCGGTAAATTTAATAGCATTGGTCATAATACAACATCGTGAGAATGCCATAACTATTTAATAAAAAAATTAAAAAAAATTATCGTCTGATACACTGTTATTGAAACAACATCGATCAAGGTGATCAATATAATTACGATCATTTGTTTGAACTAATCATTCCATTTACAGTTTTGTATTAGATTACTTATACAAGAAATACACGAAATTACAAATTATATGTAATACAATGATAATACATATTTATAAAATATTGATCATAAGTTATTGAGCAGTATTTCAGAAAGAGAAGATGTAATTATATGAAGAAACTGCATCTAATCACCTGCAGTTTTCATACATATTTCCGAGTGAATGAAGTGAACTTTCCATGTGCTTTACCTCCCAATCACCCACAAACCTACAATGGTACTTATCTTCCATTTCACTCACGTCCACACCTAACAGTGATAATGGTACTTCCTTTATCCCACCCTCACCCCTAACACTGATAATAGCCCTCCCGTTAACCCATCCTCACTCGTATTAGTAAAAATGGCCCTCCCTTTAACTCAACCTTACTCCTCACAGTGATAATGCCCTTCCTTTAACCCACCCTCACCCCTAACAGTGATAATGGCCCTTCCTTTAACCCACCCTCACCCCTAACAGTGATAATTGCCCTTTCTTTAACCCACCCTCACCCCTAACAGGGATAATGGCCCTTCCTTTAACCCACCCTCACCCCTAACAGTGATAATTGCCCTTCCTTTAACCCACCCTCACCCCTAACAGGGATAATGGCCCTTCCTTTAACCCACCCTCACCCCTAACAGTGATAATGGCCCTTCCTTTAACCCACCCTCACCCCTAACAGTGATAATTGCCCTTCCTTTAACCCACCCTCACCCCTAACAGGGATAATTGCCCTTCCTTTAACCCACCCTCACCCCTAACAGTGATAATGGCCCTTCCTTTAACCCACCCTCACCCCTAACAGGGATAATGGCCCTCCCGTTAACCCACCCTCACTCGTATTAGTAAAAATGGCCCTCCCTTTAACCCAACCTTACTCCTCACAGTGATAATGGCACTTCCTTTAACCCACCCTCACCCCTAACAGGGATAATGGCGCTCCCTTTAACTCACCCTCACCCCTAACAGTGTTAGTGGATCTCTTTCACCCACCATAATGTCACAATGGTGAAGATCTTCCTTGTTTTCGACCCATGCACTCATTGTCGGTAAGAACCCTACCTCTCGGGAAACTATCCTTTCACTAGTTTTAAACCATTTCTGGCATTGTCTGTTGAGTAAATCAGCAGGTCATCTGTTTTAGAATTTACTGTCTTCCGATTATTGTTAAGTTAACACTCCATACTGGTAAGTGTAATTTTCCGGTGTTCTGTATTCCAGTTATATAACATTTGGACGTAAGTAGAGGCTAGTAAAACAATCATTATATTAAGTAGGTGTAGACCTGATGTTATGTTCCAGCCTGTTGTAAAGGCCTCCCAATCAGCATTGTTAAAATTGTTATTGGACTTGAACTTTGTTATGTCTTGAAAGGGTAATAATAACTTCTATTTGAGTTCCATCGGTCTTCATGATACATTCGTATTAATAAGCATAAATGGAAGTCTTGTGAAATTATCTGTGGTAGGAATATTATAATAAACTGTGATTGCTCCCTAAGAAAAATGCCTTTATAGTGGCCGAGAACCTCCTTTTCACTACCCATATTTACAATTATGATAAAATACGCTTTCAGCCATTGGATACCCACACACCTTCAGTGTATTCATCGTGTGAATCTCACTGTTGGGTTCGTTCTTTGGTATCACTTCTTATTTACTTTTATAACATATACTAATATCTCCAATGTAATCACTTCTTCTGTGCGATCAAAAACACTAAATAATGACCACCTTGCACTATAGATCTATATATGTCCTTGCAAGCTCATCGATTGATGAGCGAATTCGTTTAAAGCAGGAGAAGTAGACAAGCTTAACTTCTCAGTTTATTTATGATGTACTAAAGTTCGACTTAATTATTCTCTTCTGTGTTAGTCAAAGTGATTTAAAGTGGGTTTTGGAGGTCTGCTTATGTCTCTTTTCCCAAGGTAAATCAGCTAAGAAAATAATTGTTACGTTTATGGATAAATTTTTACTGATATACGTAGAATATATTCACACTTATATCACGTAAATCTCATTTAGCTTGTCAATAATGACAGTTGGTCATCTAGA
>JAQJVL010004584.1:0-43409 GCA_035578905.1 Stictocephala bisonia
CTAACCTTATATACTATATAATTAAGAGTCGTACTTTAGTAATTCAACTCGATTACTAAATCAATTATTGAATTATCGATCTCACATCCCATCATCAGGTCTACATGAATACCACGTTTCTTATGTAAAAATATTAAATCTATACAATAGATATTGTCAAATATTAATTAAATATAATATATCTCAAAATACTAGCCTTTTAGAAAATATATGATATTAAAACTTGTACCTTGAACTACCCAGTTTAACGCACCTAACCGGAAATACAGTTCGGTAAAAATTTAGTTTGGTCTTAGGCAGAGAAAACCTGCATCCTCACAATAACATATCAGCCATGATAACGAAATAAAAAGTTGAATATATTTGATTTAATCCTATATCCATCTTAAATTTTAAATCATATTTTTAGTATGAATTTTGATGAGTTTTAAAATGTATTTGATACTAGCTAATCTCGTTGACTTTTTTTAGGCTTCTCTGATATTTACCGTTTGTCGTTATTTTTTACTTTATTCTGTAGAAAAATAAAGGATCTCTGTACAGTTGATTGTTTCTGAACTTGAATAAAGTAACTTACAGTTGATTTTATAAATAAACAGTCATCTGGCCACAGTAATAAACGTACAGGATATGATTTGAAGACAATATGCACATAAATCAGCTGGTCACAGTCATACTTTTTTAGCACTGACATTTATATTAATTTGAGAAATATAGGTTGATAAATGCTTGCCCTTTATCTGTTTACAGTTTTTGAAATTAAGTACTGTGTATAAAAGAAATCTTGAGGAGATATTATTAGTGGGTCCATTTGTTACTTTTTGAGTGTTGTGTACACAAAAATATGGAAGTTTGATGTTATTTGTATGGATACGTAGTAATTGCTGCCATAAAGGTGTGGTGACTTGTCTTCCAGCTTACAGACGTTCCATTCTCAGTGCGATGTTTTCACCCCAGCAGCTCTCTTGGATTTTGGAAGTAAAGTTAAATTATTGCCCTAACGCGTTCATACTCAATAAGAAAGGAACTGTGCCTTACCTGGCCATCTTACCCTACAACATACCATACTAACTTGATTAATTTATTTCTTTGTTTAGATTATTTATTAAAGGAAAAATTAAATTCAAAGGAAAGTTTAAGGGATGGTATTGTACTTAATACAGTATTCTCCAAGGAGTTTTCCAGCTTACGTTGACAATTCAATCAAAACATTATTTAAAATATACATATTTACAAGTACACAAATAAAACGATAGAATAGTTAGTTACACAGTAAAAAATAACTTAATATAATTATAATATTTACCTACGGAAAAGAAGAATCCTCAATTAAGAAAAGGTTGGTTTCAACGTTATAAGTTAAAGGGTGTGGAATGTTTTAGAGGTAAAAGTTACCGCAACTGGGCACGAGAGACTTGCTGAGTTGTTTCTATGGTTTACGTTTTTAACAGTCCTTCGTTTATTATTCATATGCGAAGGGTAACTTAGTTAGTAATAAATATGAAACTTAATGAGCAAGTGATAAAAAAATTATGCAAAAATGTAAAGTTTTCTATGTTGCTTAAATATTTTTTAGGTAATTGTTTTAGTTTTTTAAAACTTATTTACAGCCTCTGTTTTGTTTTATTTTTATTGTATATTCCTCTGAGAAATCTTAAAATTTAACTGAAATACGTTTGACCTTTGTCATAACATATAATATATATTTAATTCAATCTAAAATATAAGAAATAATCCCTTGGTTTGTTATTCTTATCATTATTGTTGTAAAACTCTTGACAAAAAAGTTCTAAGTAAGACTAATTCCACCAAAACTCAAAGTGTTTAATAAAATGTTAATTCCAAATGATTACTCTATAAGTAATGAGAAAATAATTTAACCTTAACTCGCTGAGCTAGTGTAGGAAACCAGGACCTGGAATAACTATTAACACTGGTGAAAGTACAACACATATTTATTTTCACAATATATCATCTTGATATTCCCTTCCAAAATATTACAATTATCTCATCCTATTTTACAACTATACACCTTCTGTAATATAGTAGGTGTATAGTTCTTCTCATCCAATAGCAGACAATACAAGTTATTTGTTTAGAAATTTTCAATAACATTACTATTAACATTGGCTTCAATATACAGTACGGTAAACCAATAAATTCAAGAAGTATTTTACAACAAGCGTCAACAAACTCCTATATTATTAAAATCACAATCCACTAAATAATTATATAAACGTCACATTAAGAATCCAACTAAACAAGTGTTATATATGTAAGACGTCTATAGTAACAAGTGAAAACTATATACTCAATAACAAGGCATGCTTCAAGAAATAATCACTTTTTTATTTTCAATCAAAATTAACGATCAAACCATAATATACGACTTTACCAACTATAACGTTTTAACGAATTTATCCTGCAGTTCAAGTTATATTATTTAACAAATACCTTCAAATAAAAAGTTAAATATATTTGAAAGGTCCTAGTTACTCTTACTTTAGTCTTCCCAAAAATTATTCAACAGTGACGTTTAATATATCCAACACAATTATTATTTATTTACTATATATTTACATAAAAAAACAAAAGAAATATTTAAAAAAAAACACTTATACAGACTATGATTAATAACATGGATTTAATTATTTAATAATTTAATAATAAATTTAATTAACATTCTCAAGACAGTAAATTTTACAAGATTAAATTCCCTCAATCAGTCAATTATATTTTTATTATTTAAATTTGTATTATTATTAGCACCCCATATGAGTATTGTACAGCCCATCGGCTTACGCTAGGGTGTAGATCAAACGTATACTGAACATCCTTACTAAATTTATTTTCGTCTACCAATTTATATTTTTTATTAACCATGGAGGTGTTAAACAAACTTTGACATACCTTTGGAACTCTATGTCTCCTGCAGGTATGGGGTGTCAAAGGACCGTAGCGGATTCGGAGTCAGGTGGGCTGTTCGAGTCCGTAGTCTCTCGCAGTCCCTTGGGGGTGGGTTGAGTCTCTCGAAGTATCTTGAGATGACTTCTCTGGCTCTCAGGATAGGCTGCTAATCCACTCCAGGTTTAAGTTGGCCGCTCCTGAAGTCCTCCGGGTTGGACTACGTAAGGGTTTGGACCGTGGATCACGTAAGGGGTTGGACCGTAGATCTAAGTTCTCCTCCTAGCTCGTCCCGTGTTTGCTCTGCAGGGTGGGTTGACGAAGCTTAGGTATTTGATCCCCCGGGTGCTGGTCCTCCCTTCTTGGTCTATTTCCCGAAGCCATATCACTTCCAGATTCCTCCTCAGACTCCCTTTCCTTCCCAACTCTTTCCCTAGTACCTTCTCCCCCCTGCTCACTGGACACGCCTCCAATTTTGGAAAACACCAATTACTATAGGCGTTCTTTTTACGGATCATTCTTTAGGCCCGTTCGTTTCTGATGGGTGGGACCATCTCGTTCCCAGAGCTTTTGCTGATTCTCCAACGCATCAGCATTCATCGGCCTAATTTTTTGTGAGTATACATTTTCTTATTCTGATTTGCATGTGTACATTGCTGATCCTGCTTCCCTGACATCCGATCCCTTGCTTTCTGCGTTAATAATCTCAGGATGTCTTACTTAAATTTTGCCTACTCCACTTCCTGTACCGTATTTCCTGTCCTAATTCTTACCGTAAACTTCTTTCTAATTCTTACTGTTAATTTTTTTGTTCATTCAAATTTAATTATAAGTGTTTATAACTATGATCTTGTGCCATATTACATTTTAGTTAAGTAAACCTCAAAGGTTTAGACAGTTTTGTTGAAAGAAACAGTCTTTCATAAATATGAACAAATGAGTGGCTTGTAAATAAAGTAAGTATGAATTTATATGAAAATATGAACAAAAAAGTAAGTAATGTGGATAATTATTGGATCATTAATTTACTATATTATACATCATGCTTTCCCTATATTAAGTGATAAATAACTAATTATAATACATAAAATATTAAATATTTATTTAACAAAAATTAAAAACAAAATGTTAATAGTGTCCCCCAACTTCAAGTATGATTGTCATTTAATTTTATAGATGACAGTTAGTTATTTCTATGGTTGATTATTTATCCTCCGTAAGCAAAAAGAGTCTACGAAATTGTTTTAATCAATGTCCAAAATTATGTAACACTAACAAATAGATGCTGAATATGATAACAATAGTATAATGTAACAATTGATTAAAATTTAATTAAAAATAATCTTAATATTTATAGTTATTATAATCAATCAAATAGCATATAAAATAGCCCACCCTCATAAAATCAAAAGCTGAACCTGTCAAGGGTGAGTGCAAAAGCACCGGACTGACACAGAATAAAATTAATTAAGAAGAAATGGATAACAGACTTATTAAAAACCAACGGCAATCAAGACATTAAACAACAAATTAATTATATGTTGACCCTTAAAAGAAACAAACAGCAACACTTACCCAAATAGAACTTAGCTATAGACAGAAATTAACCTATGGAAGGCAGAAGTCAAAATGACGGTGAACGAGAAAGAAGACGAGAAGGTGGAAAGAGAATGATGGAACGAAATACACAAGGACTCACAAACTAAAACAAACAGAAGAAGTAGAGGCTGTGCCACGGACAATGTAGCAATATAAATGTATTGAAAGGATTGGTTAAAAATCTTAAAATTATATATTATATTAATTTTATTCCTTAAATATTTTACTTTTGTGATGTGGTACCAATGTCTATGATGCAGTATTTGTTACCTGTTGTCCGTGTGAATTGTAAAATCTTGCAGTTAATTTTTCTCATATTATAAATTAATTGTGAAGAAGAGAAAGTTTTTAAAATAAAAAAGCTAAGGCTAAGTAAAAGTAACAATTAACGGTCCAAAAATAATATCATAAGTGATAAATAGTTCTTATTTACTGCTTGAGTATGAATTAAAATATTTATGAAAACTTATTTTTTTTAATTATTAACTACTGTAATATAGTAGTACTATATTAATTGTTTATCATTATGAATATGTATTTTTAACATGTTTTATTTATTTTAATATTGTTCGCAATTTATAGGTTTGATGAAGATGCCGAGTGGGTTAGTATAACTATACATGTAACGGAACTAGTAATTCATGTTTATTACTAATCAATAGTTAAATTATATTACTGTATTCATTATAAACAATCGGTCATTACATTGATATTCTAATACAGTATAAAATAAAAAAAAATATTAAAAAAATGAAAATACTAAACAATAATACATTTTATGTAAAGCATTATTCTTATAAAACAAGCTGAACATCAGTATATTAGGGTAATATTATAAATATATTTTATTTTGCGTAAACTTTCGATAACTGCTAGTTTTATAATGTAAAACGCGTTATTTGACAACGTTCCGTATCTAATTTGGGTGAATAAGTCATCCAATAAAATTCCTGTGTGACATATTTATTACATTTTATACACTGTCGTTTTATTTTTTTCTCGTAATAAAATACTGATAATCTAGATATATAAAAGAATCCTTTTTTAAAACTTTCGTAAATACCAGAATAGTGTACAAGATTTGTTTAAAATACTTCCTAGCAATCCAAAGAATGTTGCATTCTTTGGTCCTCGTGTGAACAGACTGTGACATTCACACTCCAGATATTTCCCCCACATTTTGTCTGTTACAAACCTGAGAGACTAGCCTGGTCTGGCAGTCCTCCAGACGTAAACCTAAATCATCTGACTCAAATATTGGCTTTACCGTGATTATAATGGTTTATTGATCACTAATAAGACATTAAAATTTAAAATTGTTATATCCTGCCGTTAACCTTTTGGGTTTCTTATTTAATATGATACATTTGAAATATTACAAAAAATACTAGGGGACATTCCTGCACGCTTCACAGGCCAACCACATCAATAACTGCACTCGTGACACCTCGGCCTTCGGCCTGGGCAACTTAATTATAATTAAAATGCTATGTTTAAAATGTATTAAGTAAAATTATTATATGAACTTGAGTTGCATCTTATTCATAGTCGAAATATATCCAATGTTATTGCTTACCCTGTTTCAAACATATAAATTGATTTTATTTAACATCTAATCATTAATTAAGTAAAAAATAACTCAATTAGATTACCATTGGGAGTTTAAAGACCAGTGGGGTATGCGAATAAAACCATGCTTTCGTTACATTGGCATTACAAAAAGGATCGTACCAAAAAGGAAAAAATACATTATCCTCCAAAGTTTCATACCTATTGAATGAATGGACGCAAAAAAAAAAAACAATAAATATGTACACTCGTTTTAATATTATAAACATCACCATTTACATTCCAATAGATGACCAAATTTCATAAACATAACTGTTCGATTTCATTTGAATAGCTGTTATTTATTGAATACTTTCAATGTGTTTCAATTTGTTGAAGAGTAGTGATATTCATTTAACCACCATAAAAATTAACTAAAAATGTAAATTAATTAATACAGTCTTATTATTACGATAAAATGTAAACGGAATACACTTTATTAACACAAAAAATAATACAATATATAATTAGTTTCACCTATTCTTGAAAAGTAATTTAACACAAAAAAATGCCTTCCCTAAAAGTGTACTCAAAAGTCCAATTCGGAAATCGAAGCCCAGAAAAATCTCTCGGAACTATGTGGACCTAGCACCTGACCAAAGCTGCACTCCCTACAGTGGGCAACACCCCTACAGGCTAGCCGACCCAGTGACCGATCCCATCAGGGCACCGTACTCTTATGGCAACAGATTTTCCTACTTAAACCAACAACAGTGAAGTGTGCAACAAAATCATTGTCAACTCTGACGCATGCCGGGTTTGATCAATATCAAAATAAATTAACAAATACTTCCACATAAATTACAATATCAATTAACTAAATTAATTACTTCTTAACTTTAAAAGTGATACTCATCTTCTCATATACCATTCTTCAAAATATACATCTGTCATCATTTATTTCTCGTTATGCTTCTAGAAAAGCAAGAAATACTGGCTATTTACCAATGTAAATATACCATTTCACTTCGTGTAGGGTCAAAAATGTTTATCCAATATCATATTATTCATTATAGTTACAATTTGTTTCCTGCGCAATATGAACCGGACTTCTTTATACATACTTTATAATATAACATTACGGCTTCTAAAATATCTGTTTAATAGACCCTACAACTTTAGATAATTATTTTTAACTATTTAAACAGTACATTAAGGATGGATTTATTCTGATTTGGAATTTGCTAAATCTATGTTCTGATATCGAGAAAACAACCCTGATTATTTATGTAACAAACATTTTTTCTTTTATTTAGGTAGAGAAAATGTGAATTTATATATCTCATTAAATCAGTAAAGTCACGTAATACGTAAAACGGAATAAAAAGGCTGTTAACCCTTTGGCCAACAGTCAGCCCTTTAGATTACTACTTCGGTTATCTCCCACCGAGAGGCGCTAGTGTCAGGTTCAAGAGATAGTAGCGTAATGACGTGGGCGATCAAACAAGTAAGCATTTAAATTGGCTGAATTTTAAAACTAGCATTATTTCGTGGCTTTTTTAGTCTATACATATCTGTAAAAAATTTAAATGTTTTTTATAGTGTTAAATGTGATTTATATTGGACTGCTATCTAATATCTTTATAAAGTTATGATATGTGTAATCACTATACTTAGAGTGAATATATATAATATAACAAAGCAGTTTATATTATGGAGACATTGGTGTTAATATTGTAAGTTTGGTTAGTAAGGTATATAAAATAACCTTGAATAAAATAACTTAATCTTTTTTTAATTCAATTCTGTGATAAAGTGTTTTTTAAAAAAGTAAATTATCCTCGAAAAACAGAATACAAACGAAAACTACGGCGAAATACTGTCTTGACATAAGATTTCGTAATATTTTCCAGGACGATCCTTGTTTGAACTGTGACATGTTTGCATGTATTTATATATTTCAAACACGGCTTAGAAATGTATTCTATTTTGAATAAGTACATAAATACTCATTCTTTTGTGGTTTAATTGCTTATTTTAAGTTTTACAATGGAGTTTTACATTTTAAAATGAAGAAAATAGTTTCATAATTCTAATCCCGAAAGGCATACCTCAATTTATTTTATTTCTGCTAATATTGTATTCATAAAAAAACATGCCTGTAGTATTTTTACTTTATTTATTTTGATAATAATCTCAAACATTTGATCAGAAAGTGTTTAATTTAGGTAAATTTTAATGTGAATTGAATAAAATTAAAAGGTCTACTCTACAATTTTAAGCCCTTAGTCATGATATATTGTAGTTAAATTTTTCAAAACGTGGATCAACCACCATAATATATGTAGTAAAGTCATTTACCATTATAATACGTATAACTCATTTTAAGTTCTTTAAAAAATAAACGCATTAAGATGAAAATAGAATACAATTACACCAGAACGAAGGAATATTTAGTTTGTACCAGCTTAGAACTTAACAATTATGTCTGGGTCGGTTGTTGTTAGCATAAAATAGTATAGGTAAATAAAGACCGATTCAGTACGAAATATTAATAATAATAAAAATTAAAAATATAAATGTCAAAAATCGAACTAAAACCTTTATTATTCTTTAAAACCTATGAAATTGTTAATGTTTAACCCAAAAATGCTTGTCGTAAATTTGTTTTAATCAAGTTTTTGGGTGAAAGACCCTTATAAATAAAATGTTCATGCAGAAAATATCTATTTGGCGTTTATAATTTACTTTATCAACACTAGGACTACAGGGATGATTAAGAAACATTCATAAGTGACCTTGTAACCCTTGAGGATTTCTGTAGAACCTGAAAGCTAAATCCTAACCCTCCTAAAACCGAAGTAGCCTACTTCCACCTAAGTACTCGACTACTGGCTAATCGAAAATTAAATATCTTTATAAATGGTGTAAAAGTCCACCACAATGATCATCCACAGTACTTGAGAGTAAAGTTTGATCGATCACTGATATTTCAAAGCAATCTCAAAAACAATCCAAAATTTAAACTAGAGCATACGTACTGTATCTTATTGCTGGCCAAACTTGGGTAGTCATAGCAAACGTCCAGCGTACTGCTGCTTAGTCACTTGTTTATTGAGCTGCTGTATGGCTAAATAGTGTACACACTAAAGCGATTGATGTCCAACTTAATAGGATCATAAGAGCTGTCAGTGGCACTCTCATGGCAACTTCACCTCCTTGGCCCCCGGTGCTGTGAAATATAGCCTCCAGAGATAAAGACGTCAGGAGGATCTTTGTTGAAAAACTGGAAAAATAAATGTATAAATTACCATTATTTCTGTAGTTTCAATTCATAAACCATATAATTCAGATTAACGTCGAAAATTGCTACCAATTCTACCAAAAACTCTATTATAAGTCATGAGCAATTTGAAAATTTCAACATAAGAATAAGTAAATTATATAATAATGTCGTAATGCAAAATTTGCAAAAATGATATTCTTGTAAACGAATTCCATGAATTGAGAATTTGATAAAACAATTATAGCTACTTTTTTCATATACAGTGACCGTACAGTAACATGTAATAGTATGAATTATAAGTTGATTCCACTATGAACTAATATAAGCAGTTTTTTTAATAATGTATTGATATTGTTGAATTAAATTAGTAAGTTAAATAGTCCGTATTAGGCTATCTATGTAATTAACTAAGTCCACATCTCGTAGTTTTGCACACTAAGAAATATGTGGTGTATCATGACTTTATTAAACACACACAGTTGCATTGGAAAGTTGCCAAACAATTTATTTTACTAAAACGTGGATTGTACGTGTGAAATTATAATTTAAAAAATTGAAAAACATTTTACAACAAAAAAACTTAAAAACTAAAATTAACTAATTGAGAAGAATATCATATTTTTATTTAATAGTATTCGTTAAGAAAGTATAAAGAAGGAAATTTTCTTAAATATTAATTTTTATTTCAAATGAATAAATTTACTATATATTTATATATGTTTATTATTGGGATTTGTCAACTTAAAGGCATTTTATTACTTAAAGTATACATTTTAGCTTTGTGTTTTATGTTTTTTAGTATTTGACTGAACTGTGATTCAAAGCCATTCAGTCATGGTACAGTAGCGGTGTGTGTGCTGCACGCTTTAACGACCAATACACCAATACAATCAAATATGATACACCAAATTAGAACCGAAAGGCAAGCTTCGAACGTTTTCTTTAATCTTGACTTTTACCGATTGAATAACATACAATAATTTGTTTTAATTGATAAATGGATTTCATATCGTTTAAATATATCCCATACAATTAATTTATATATTTACAAGAAAAAAAATTAAATTTTTATTTTACCAAGATAAATGTTTGTGGGTCATTCGATTTCTGTTAATATTATAGATTATTGTTTCTAAAATCCAAATGATTCGTTGTTTCTAATACAATTATTGATAAGAATATGTTACATTTATTATATTACTATGTACTAATTTATTTGATGTATTACATGTTACAGTTAAGATGGACCCCGCTGACAAATATTATTTTGTTACTTAGCGGGGTCACAATTATATAAAATTTTTGGAATAAACTTATTCTATTCTATTCTATTTATAAAAAAAATGATAGCCTTTCTCACTCATCCTACGACACATTGCTAGATGCAATTTCCCATCCAATTTGTGACATATGGACTAGTAAACCCTCCCATATAACCTATGACACGCAACTTCATGCATCCTCCCACTCACCTTTGACGCATTGCGTTATAGTTAACTGTATAATATTATCTTTAAATACTACAATAATAATACAATCTTTGAAAATAAATTTAAACTATTATTTTGTTTTCATTTAAACCTGTTTATCTAATAAATGTAGTTAAGGACGGTGTTAACACAACAGGAGAACTGTGACAGTTCAAAGTGGGTAATAAATAAAACAACAACATGCCATCTCAGTGGATTCCAGAGAGGCCTGCAGTTGACTGTGTTGTGAATACCAATGACAAAGGATAGTAACGGTACTGATACACGAACATTTCAACGTTTCCAGTAAAACCTTTCATTTGATCATTTTTCGTTTATAGATAAACAAAACAAATCAATTTCATACATCTAAAACCTCAATACATTTTCATCAGTAATACATTTATACTCGACAGGTAGGTCGATATTTTCAGTAAAGATTAAAAGGACATGCTGCATATTCAATGATTATAAAATAATACTGTACAACTTTTAAATACTATTTTGATTAACATGTCCTCTCTGAAAACTCTTATTTACAAAATACTTAACGCAGACACTAAAAATAACAAATAAAAATAATTGGCTGTGGGATTGTTGAAATTTTCGTAGACAGTTTTTACTGGCAGTACATTTAAATAAAGAACATGATTAAACAAAGAATATGGTAACTTTGTATATAACCAAAGCTAATACAGAGATGGCGATTGGCTGATGTTATTTTTAAGAGGAGGAATATGACGGATCATTAGTGGTAAGTAAATATTTAACAGATACAAAAGTTTATATTTCAACAATAAACTCCCAAGTGCAAATAACTGCTCAATTAGCAGTCAGAGATAGAGCACGGGAAGTTTATTTGCACAAATCGATCACAAGGAAAAACTCTGAGTATTTTATTAAATGTGGAACATTTTTTTTGTGTTCAAATCCATAATATTTTTATATCCTACATACTTTCTTTTTCTTTCTTCGCAGTATTTAGATTTTGTCACTGATATATTTTTAAAAATTCTATAAAATAATAAGATATAATTCTATAATTAATTAGTTATTCGGTTTACTCTGTAAGTGTTTTATACATAATATCAAATCTAGATATTCACTTTCGTCTTACGTTCACTGCTAATATTCGAGTAATTAACCTTATTTAAACTGGTGATGTGCATAGCTCCTTCAATATCATAGTCATATTTTTAAAGCGTGACACCTGTTGTAATCAATTTAGTTCATAAAAGAGCTAATATGAACATCCACATATTTGCTACACGAGACGTAAGAACTAAAACATCACATCTGCGCTATAGTACGCCGTCAAAAAGTTCACCAAGCAGCCTGTACATTATAGCTTCAAAGCACGTAATTACAACCCCAGCAGATAGGCAATACCTGCAACACACAACTGTATCTGAATCACGTCTGCGCCGTGTTACGCCGTCAACAAGTTCGCTGAGCAGCCTTTACGATAAATTATATCTTCAAAGTACGTAATTACAACCCCAGCAGATTGGCAATACCTGCAACACACAACTGTACCGGAATCACATCTGCGCCATTAACAAGTTCGTCGAGCATCCTTTACGATAAATAATATCTTTAAAGCACGTAATTACCACCCCGGCAGGCTATAACCCTATGTGCTTAAAATGTCTATAGTCTTTATGTTTCTCCCATGTTACAATTACACTCAACACACAATAACAACGTTTTTCTACGTTAAACAGTCAAATATAGGATCTGTTTGAAAGATTTTTTTCTTTTATTAAAAATGAAGGTACACTTTAAACTGGCCATAGTCACTCGTATTGAAAATCTGCATATCCACTAGTATCCTAATAAATATCTTGCTATAATAATTCCAAGGATATATAAGATTTTTTAAAATTTTACCAACAAAATATATATCTATGGCACATTGAATTTAAGAGATTACCTAAGATTTTATTTTTTTGGTTAATAAAATTAAACGATAACATTTAAGGCAACTTACTGTAGATTTTTTAGAGTATTTATAAATTAGTTGCAGACGACAATAGTGATATAACTGTATTATTTGGCACTACGTAACCTCATTGCGGTTTTGAATGTGTGTTTTAATGAATTTACTCAAGTTTTGTCTTTTTTCTAATATATTTTACTTTTTCTTTTGCCAAACAAAGTTTCATATTAATCGTAAATTTAATTTACTGTCGTAAGTGAACTTTTTATTCTGTTTCTGTGGCAATAGAAAATTAGGTGCATAAATTTATAACTATATACAGAAATTATAATAAATAGAACGTATCAAACTATGTATAGTGCGTATTCAAAGATCGAATAACTTAATAGTATCAATACATACTTGTAACACTTGAAGGTATTTCTACTTTATTGCAATCATTTTATTTTCAGGAGATCTTTTACAATATTTCTAGTTCCAACCCCCCATGCCAGTAGGATTAAACATTTTAAAATCATTATTGTATAATTTATTCACTAAACATTGCTATTCGTGTGTTTTTAAAAAGTTAATATCCTCAAGATTACGAAATCTAATATAGTGATTTAAACATTCACGGATTATTTCAATTTATGGATAATTGTTTGTTGAGTGATGGCAAATATTAGGAGATATAGAAGACAGAGAGTAATTCAGATCTGTCTTGGCAAACACAAAGGGATGTTTTATATTGGTTCAGCTTACCTTGACAATATTATATATTCTGTTTTCCCCGTGTACCTTAATAAACTTCTATCAGCTTTATAATGAACAAGTAAACTGTGTAAATAGTGCATTATATTTTAGGAAAATAACATTTATGTGTTAACTATACAATAGATGTCTCGGACAATTGTTTCATAATGGATTTGTAAATTTATTAATTAAATACTATCTAAAATAACATCGATTTGGCAAGGGTTTTAATATTTATTATTACTCCACGACATTCCTCCGTTCATACACAAACACTGTTATGAATAATGTTTTCCTATTGGGAAATGTGTTGGTCAAACGGAATACTAAATGTGAGAACTGTGAACATGATCTCTATAAAATCCACCCGATATTCCCTATAATTTTATTATTTAGTTGTGTCGTTTCTTCACCTTTAACTTAATATTTAAAATGTGTTTTGGTATTGAAATAGTTTGTACGTGTGAATGGATATAGTAAACAAATTGCAAGTTAAAATTTATTTTAGTTAAATTGCATGCCATATAGCCATATTAATTGTCTAAATTACGTTTTTGTTTTTTATTTATTTTAATGGAAATATTGGTTATGTTGGACGTATATACAGGGTGGGGGAAAATATGGAAACGCTTTCAAAAGAAAGTTATTTTTTTTCTTAAATAGTTTGATGTTTTAACTTTTTTCAATAGTTGTGTTCCATAAAGAATAGTTTTTGATCAGAATAATTTACTTAACACCGTTAAATAGAGGATAAATAATATTGTTAAAATAAGTTGCTTTGCAATTTAAATGACGACTACTCTGAAAAGGATAAACCTTTCGTAGTCCAGTTCGTGGCCATTTATTTCTCTTAAATAGACCTTTCATCGATACCAAACTCGATCTAGGCTTACTTTGAAGTTTTTCGTTCAACTCCTAGTGGGCCGACCCCCCTTAAGATGAAATGGTGGCAAATAGTATGCTTTTTGTAACCATGATCATGTACAAGATTTCACTTTTACAAGTGAAGTCATACAAAAGTTGTCAAAGTATTTCCATATTTTTTCCAAACCCGTATATACCCTTACTTTTTTATCCTATTTTTTAACTGCCTCTTACTTAATTATTATTACGAACCTTCCAACAAAATTATTTTAATATAAATTAGTTTAACAGGATTGGCTTATTAAATATAATAAACATAAAACACATTTAATACTAGGGGACAACCCTGCACGATTCGCGTGCCAACCCCGGCGCTCCAGCACTCGATACACATCGGCCTCGGCAAGTGACTTTTGACTACAAATAATAGTAGATTAACTGTACAATGTAAATTCACAATATTACATTTATTTACAGTATCTCACTTACATTACTTGCGTTGCTATCTATTTATTACTATAAATACAAATTTGTATTAACTAGACTATTTCAAATGTTTATCTAGTTTTTTTTTTTTTTTTTTTTTTTTTTTTTTTTTTTTTAACAGCTGATGATTAAACTCGTAGTATAATATAAAAAATGCATCACTAGTATAATGAAAAGTATATAAAATAAACATGTTTATTTACAAAATATCTGTTAATTTACTAAAATTAACCCAATGGTATCCCTATGGAACAATCTTTTAGGGGTGGTATCTACCCCTTAGGTCTTTTTAGAAGGAAATAGTTCAGTTTTCCTATTTAAGACATAAAAAACAGTGTACGAAATTACAGCTCTCTACCTACATGGGAAGTTGGAGAATTAGTGATGAGTGAGTCAGTGAGTCAACCAAGGGTTTGAATTTTACAAAAAAATACCTTGAAAACTCTCAATATGAAAATATATACACGCGCTTGATAATTATATAACAAATAAAGAGAGAGCCTTGATTACGTTAATCTGTGGAGTGTTCCATAACACGACCCCAACAGTGTTTCTATTTACAACACCGGCAGCTGTACAGTCGCTGGGGACCCCTGCGACAGAACACGGCTGTTTTATTCCCACCCGACCAATAAATATTTTCTAAACCTTCACTGTTGTGTTCCGACTTGTTTTTTCGCTCTTATACGATTTATTTGGTAACAAATTGAATAACATATTTATTAACTGAAAAGTATACCAGAATTAAGTTATTACTGTCGGAATAACCATTACCAAATAATACAATACTATCATACAATATTCTAATAATATTATGTTGGAGAATTTGTATTTTATTGTTATTACTATTAAGGAACACAATATACTAGTAAATAATAACTTTTTGCCTTTATGTAAGTTCAAAATTGAAAATAGTTTGTTCTCAACACTACCATTAGTTCAGCTGTTTCTTTAAGTGTTTATAACCAGCGAAATGTCATATTTCCCATATCTGTCTAATGTTGACAGTCGAAAGTAACATTGTCTACGTTCAAAAATGTTCCACTATAAACAACTTAATAACCTTCAAAGCTTTTAATACAATTAATTTAAATGTGTATTTAAAATAGTAGAGCTAATTTTATAAAATGTTACTAAAATGTTCCTAGTTAAATAAAAAGTTAACATTTGAACATTTTTTATTCATAAGTATTGTGAAAAATATCATTCAAAAATCAAGTGAAAATGTTTTGCATGTTCTCGACCAACTGAAGTGCTCGAAAAGTCTCGCACTTCAAACATATGGTCTTAAACATGCAAAATCCCATTTTCCACTCTTGTTATGAAATATACTATTTTTACTACTCATTCTGTAAATTAAGTAAATCTATTGAAAAAAAAAACATATTTCAGCGCATCTTTATTGTGACAAATTTACCTGAAAACAATATTAAGATGGGTCGGTTACTATTATTCAAAGCAATATTCTTATAATTTACAGTAAGTATATACCAAATATACTAATACAAATAATCATAAACAAGTATTGTAGACAAAGTTCACTATGAACATATTTACAAAGTGTAAATCTTATTCAAAGTAGGAATTTTTTGTAACTGTATGGTGAGTGAAAAAAACAAATATTGGCAAACTCGGGAGACAGGGTGTCAGCCCGACTTGTCATGCCAAACACCAAATTACGTTTGGTATTGTCTGGCTGCGCCTTGGATACAAAATATATTCAATTTACTAGTATCTTGCTAGAAACAAACTATTGTTACATAATATATTCTTGGTTCGTAAAAAAGTGGCACAAAACACATTTTGAGAAAAAATAAAATATTATCAAAACTTTTATTGCTGTTGGCAATACTTTTTTAAGTGTTGTAAATGTGTTGTAAATGTGTTGTAAATTAAAGCATATACTTAAAATATAAAATACTCTAGGTTTTTTTGGTAATTTTAGATTAAATATAATTTTTATTCATACGTCCGAACAGAAAAGAATTTATTTATATTCACATTGTGATTTTTTTAAATAAATGTATTACAAAGCGATATAACACGCAATTTTTTTATAGTTATAATAGTTTGAAATAAAATGAAGCAATCTTTCATTAAATAGACATAATAATTATTATAGTACCAATTAAAGTTATTATTTCAATTTTAGCACGTCTTAATATATATCATATTACTATTCAATATTTTAAATGAATTAGTAAATACAATTTTCATATTTAAATTTCATAAATATCACACGTTTATGCTTATTTTAACTTACACTCTTGACATATACGCAAGACTATTCGGCTATATGTTAAGTACATGTAATATTAAGCATGAAATAAAAAGAAATAATTTACTCTCTTCAGTATATTATAAAAAAAAACTTCAGAACAAATTCTTCTAATTACAGGTTGCGTTTGAATTATGTATCGCTTAAAAAGTAATCGAAAGGCTCTGAGTTAAAAATATTAAAATATTTGCTGATAATACTTGTTAAGTTAGTGTATTTTATTTTACTATTAATATTATATAATCATTTAATATATAGTATTATATACAGTATATGATTGGCTTCGTAAGAAGCCAAATATTGTATTTTATCATGATTTATCATGAAAATTCTATTCATAATAATGTATGTGAGAGTAGGTAAGTACATGTATGAGTCGGCAAGTGGATCAGTGCCTCTGTACGTATATGGCTGAGCAGGTAGGTCAGTGCCTGTGTACGTATATAGCTGAGCAGGTAGGTCAGTGCCACTGTACTTAAATGGCTGAGCAGGTAGGCAGCCTGTGTACGTATATGGCTGAGCAGGTAGGTCAGTGCCGCTGTACTTATATGGCTGAGCAGGTAGGTCAGTGCCGCTATACTTATATGGCTGATCAGGTAGGTCAGTGCCTGTGTACGTATATGGCTGAGCAGGTAGGTCATTGCCACTGTACTTATATGGCTGAGCAGGTAGGTCAGGGCATCTGTACGTATATGGCTGAGCAGGTAGGTCAGTGCCGCTGTACTTATATGGCTAAGCAGGTAGGTCAGTGCCGCTGTACTTATATGGCTGAGCAGGTAGGTCAGTGCCTCTGTACGTATATGACTGAGCAGGTAGGTCTGTGCCGCTGTACGTATATGACTGAGCAGGTAGGTCAGTGCCTCTGTAAATATATGGCTGAGCAGGTAGTTCAGTGCCCCTGTACGTATATGGCTGAGCTAGTAGGTCAGTGCCGCTGTACGTATATGGCTGAGCAGGTAGGTCAGTGCCGCTGTACGTATATGGCTGAGAAGGTAGGTCAGTGCCGCTGTACGTATATGGCTGAGCAGGTAGGTCAGTGCCGCTGTACGTATATGACTGAGCAGGTAGGTCAGTGCCTCTGTACGTATATGGCTGAGCAGGTAGGTCAGTGCCGCTGTACGTATATGACTGAGCAGGTAGGTCAGTGCCTCTGTACGTATATGGCTGAGCCGGTAGGTCAGTGCCGCTGTACAAGCATGGATGGGTAAGTCGGTCCGTACCTCTGTACGTATATGGCTGAGCAGGTAGGTCAGTGCCGCTGTACGTATATGACTGAGCAGGTAGGTCAGTGCCGGTACATATATGGCTGAGCAGGTAGGTCAGTGCCGCTGTACGTATATGACTGAGCAGGTAGGTCAGTGCCGCTGTACGTATATGGCTGAGCAGGTAGGTCAGTGCCGCTGTATGTATTTGGCTGAGCAGGTAGGTCATTGCCACTGTACTTATATGGCTGAGCAGGTAGGTCAGGGCCTCTGTACGTATATGGCTGAGCAGGTAGGTCAGTGCCGCTGTACTTATATGGCTAAGCAGGTAGGTCAGTGACTCTGTACTTATATGGCTGAGCAGGTAGGTCAGTGCCTCTGTACGTATATGACTGAGCAGGTAGGTCAGTGCCGCTGTACGTATATGACTGAGCAGGTAGGTCAGTGCCTCTGTACGTATATGACTGAGCAGGTAGGTCAGTGCCTCTGTACGTATATGGCTGAGCTGGTAGGTCAGTGCCGCTGTACGTATATGGCTGAGCAGGTAGGTCAGTGCCTCTGTACGTATATGGCTGAGCAGGTAGGTCAGTGCCTCTGTACGTATATGACTGAGCAGGTAGGTCAGTGCCGCTGTACGTATATGACTGAGCAGGTAGGTCAGTGCCTCTGTACGTATATGGCTGAGCTGGTAGGTCAGTGCCGCTGTACGTATATGGCTGAGCAGGTAGGTCAGTGCCGCTGTACTTATATGGCTAAGCAGGTAGGTCAGTGCCTCTGTACGTATGTGGCTGAGCAGGTAGGTCATTGCCACTGTACTTATATGGCTGGGCAGGTAGGTCAGGGCATCTGTACGTATATGGCTGAGCAGGCAGGTCAGTGCCGCTGTACTTATATGGCTAAGCAGGTAGGTCAGTGCCGCTGTACTTATATGGCTGAGCAGGTAGGTCAGTGCCTCTGTACGTATATGACTGAGCAGGTAGTTCTGTGCCGCTGTACGTATATGACTGAGCAGGTAGGTCAGTGCCTCTGTACATATATGGCTGAGCAGGTAGTTCAGTGCCCCTGTACGTATATGGGTGAGCTGGTAGGTCAGTGCCGCTGTACGTATATGGCTGAGCAGGTAGGTCAGTGCCGCTGTACGTATATGGCTGAGAAGGTAGGTCAGTGCCGCTGTACGTATATGGCTGAGCAGGTAGGTCAGTGCCGCTGTACGTATATGACTGAGCAGGTAGGTCAGTGCCTCTGTACGTATATGGCTGAGCAGGTAGGTCAGTGCCGCTGTACGTATATGACTGAGCAGGTAGGTCAGTGCCTCTGTACGTATATGGCTGAGCCGGTAGGTCAGTGCCGCTGTACAAGCATGGATGGGTAAGTCGGTCCGTACCTCTGTACGTATATGGCTGAGCAGGTAGGTCAGTGCCGCTGTACGTATATGACTGAGCAGGTAGGTCAGTGCCGGTACGTATATGGCTGAGCAGGTAGGTCAGTGCCGCTGTACGTATATGACTGAGCAGGTAGGTCAGTGCCGCTGTACGTATATGGCTGAGCAGGTAGGTCAGTGCCGCTGTATGTATTTGGCTGAGCAGGTAGGTCATTGCCACTGTACTTATATGGCTGAGCAGGTAGGTCAGGGCCTCTGTACGTATATGGCTGAGCAGGTAGGTCAGTGCCGCTGTACGTATATGGCTGAGCAAATAGGTCAGTGCCGCTGTACTTATATGGCTAAGCAGGTAGGTCAGTGCCTCTCTACTTATATGGCTGAGGAGGTAGGTCAGTGCCTTTGTACGTATATGACTGAGCAGGTAGGTCAGTGCCGCTGTACGTATATGACTGAGCAGGTAGGTCAGTGCCTCTGTACGTATATGACTGAGCAGGTAGGTCAGTGCCTCTGTACGTATATGGCTGAGCTGGTAGGTCAGTGCCGCTGTACGTATATGGCTGAGCAGGTAGGTCAGTGCCTCTGTACGTATATGGCTGAGCAGGTAGGTCAGTGCCTCTGTACGTATATGACTGAGCAGGTAGGTCAGTGCCGCTGTACGTATATGACTGAGCAGGTAGGTCAGTGCCTCTGTACGTATATGGCTGAGCTGGTAGGTCAGTGCCGCTGTACGTATATGGCTGAGCAGGTAGGTCAGTGCCGCTGTACTTATATGGCTAAGCAGGTAGGTCAGTGCCTCTGTACTTATATGGCTGAGCAGGTAGGTCAGTGCCTCTGTACGTATATGACTGAGCAGGTAGGTCAGTGCCGCTGTACGTATATGACTGAGCAGGTAGGTCAGTGCCTCTGTACGTATATGACTGAGCAGGTAGGTCAGTGCCTCTGTACGTATATGGGTGAGCTGGTAGGTCAGTGCCGCTGTACGTATATGGCTGAGCAGGTAGGTCAGTGCCGCTGTACGTATATGGCTGAGCAGGTAGGTCAGTGCCGCTGTACGTATATGACTGAGCAGGTAGGTCAGTGCCTCTGTACGTATATGGCTGAGCAGGTAGGTCAGTGCCGCTGTACGTATATGACTGAGCAGGTAGGTCAGTGCCTCTGTACGTATATGGCTGAGCAGGTAGGTCAGTGCCGCTGTACAAGCATGGATGGGTAAGTCGGTCCGTACCTCTGTACGTATATGGCTGAGCAGGTAGGTCAGTGCCGCTGTACGTATATGACTGAGCAGGTAGGTCAGTGCCGCTGTACGTATATGGCTGAGCAGGTAGGTCAGTGCCGCTGTACGTATATGACTGAGCAGGTAGGTCAGTGCCGCTGTACGTATATGGCTGAGCAGGTAGGTCAGTGCCGCTGTACGTATATGGCTGAGCAGGTAGGTCAGTGCCGCTGTACGTATATGGCTGAGAAGGTAGGTCAGTGCCTCTGTACGTATATGGCTGAGCAGGTAGGTCAGTGCCTCTGTACGTATATGACTGAGCAGGTAGGTCAGTGCCGCTGTACGTATATGACTGAGCAGGTAGGTCAGTGCCTCTGTACGTATATGGCTGAGCTGGTAGGTCAGTGCCGCTGTACGTATATGGCTGAGCAGGTAGGTCAGTGCCGCTGTACGTATATGGCTGAGCAGGTAGGTCAGTGCCGCTGTACGTATATGGCTGAGAAGGTAGGTCAGTGCCGCTGTACGTATATGGCTGAGCAGGTAGGTCAGTGCCGCTGTACGTATATGACTGAGCAGGTAGGTCAGTGCCTCTGTACGTATATGGCTGAGCAGGTAGGTCAGTGCCGCTGTACGTATATGACTGAGCAGGTAGGTCAGTGCCTCTGTACGTATATGGCTGAGCAGGTAGGTCAGTGCCACTGTACAAGCATGGATGGGTAAGTCGGTCAGTACCTCTGTACCTGCAATTGTATTGGTTCTACTGGCTGATTATTGGATACTAAGCAAAGCCAAGCTATTAATACCAAAGTGTTATACATATTAAATAATGGACTTTTACTATAAATATATGATATACTGTTTTAAAGTTACAAATTTTTTAACTTGAATATGCATTATTACCTTAATTACAAACAACTTTATTTTATTATTTTTAGATTTTTAAGTTTATGTCCTTCTATTTCTTCTTTAAGTTCTTTATTGGAAAATGTAACTAATTTAAGAAAATCTCAAACATTCCAAAATTTTATGTTGATGTCTGACGATGCTTACATTGTAGGCGAAAGGCCTCACATAATAAAATATTTTATTGGAATGTTTGAAATTTTCTTCAATTAGTTATGTCCTTTTGTTTAATCAGCAGCCCAGTATATTTGTAATTAACAATGAGTTGGTACAAGTATATGATAGATTATCGAATCTGACACACGGTTTTAGTAATTTTAAATGTACTCTTCGTCATAACTACAGTAAACTAAGAAAATTAAATAAATGTAAAAAATCACAAACTATAATACTTTCTAAATAAAGTAGATAAATTAGGGCGTCTTTAAACGTGGGGGGGGGGGGTGAAAGGCAATATTCAGAATAAGACGTTGTCAAATAATATGTTTTAATCAAATAAACTGATATTTTTCCTACAGTATAATTTCATAATAGCTTAATATCATATACTTAAACTGCCCATAATTGTTCTTTATGGAAAAAAAATGCATAAAGAGGTTTTTTTTCCCACAAATTTTAATAAAGTTGTAAACATAAAATAGTATGATTTTAATAGTATTATTTTACTAATTATTTTTAAGTCCAACATAGTATAAGTACTATCTTTTTGCTAGTGTTAATGAAATATTTTGTGGATGTTAAATAGGTAGTACAGATTAGATGGAATAATTATTTTAAAAATAAACTAAGAACGAAACGACATGATTATTACTAATGGTTGACAACAAATATTAATTTAAGTCAAATAATGTTTCATTATTATAAAATAAGGGTTCACTACATTGTAACAAAGCGTATTTCGTGGAAACTAAATATAACTTTAATCTGTAAAGGCTTAGTGTAAGCCTCCCAAGACTTCCGCTTCATGGTTAACCAATGGCTTTCCCTAATTTACTTGGAATAGTATTTATTTATCTTGACATGCTTTAAAATAAAATATCATAAAGTTACTGACAGACTCTTTAAACGTATAAAAGGATGACTTTCGTAAATAAAATACATACTGCTCATAATGTTGATTTTTGATATGTTAAATAATAATTTAAGAAAACTACTTTCCAAACGTTCCAAAACATTTTAAAATTTTGGTTATAGAGTAATTCTTTTTAAAGATGTACTTTCTCTAAACTGCAAACAATGTTTTGGTAAAAAGGGCCGAGTTTAATGTTTTTCACAACACTGTGTACAATTCTAAATTGTTTCATCCCCTGATATAGTGAGTTAATTTCATTACTACTAGGTAACTAATGCAATTAACATCAACAAGCGTTCCAATCGTAACGCGTAGTTCAAGTCAAACCTTTACACTACAAGGTGGTTTTTGTAAATAATTTATTTATAATTTGTATCTATCATAAACTAAAGTAAAATTACGACTGATATATTACAATAACTATGTGGTGGAATACTTCGATTATCACAGTTGTCCATGACATACGAACTTCCACAGCTGGTCTTTCCGAACAAAAATACCCTCCCAAGTAGACCTGAAGGTACCAGTATCTCACATGTTGGATGTGGCGTATTGCGAGGATTGTAACTACAAGTCACATTGAGACATTATTATAGACATTAGGACGTATAACACATATTTACCCATACACATCCATACACATCTATAGTCATCCATACACATCCATAGATATCCATACACATCCATAGACATCCATATACATCCATAGACATCCATATACATCCATACACATCCATACACATTCATAGACATCCATACACATCCATTGACATCCATACATATCCATAGACATATATATACACCCCTACACACCCATAGACATCCATACACACATACACATCCATACACATCCATAGGCTATTTGTAAACGTTCCCGTTACAATAATTTTAAACGTTCTCGCTGTTGAAACAAAGCTTTAAATCAACCTCATGTCTATTTACACTTAATGCTATAATAAACCTAATTTAGAAGCAAATTTATCATAATTTCATGACGACTGAATATATTAATATATGTATGACTAGAATTGAACATTTTAGAAATTAAGTCAACTGTAGAATGTGGCGTACGTTAGATTTTTTAGAAACACTTGTATTATTAGTCAATTTAGAGGCTATAACTGCAAATTGTAATAAAATATCTTACTGTTTAGGGCAATTGAAAACCTAATAGTAGTATGTTTGCCTTCGGCATATTATTTAAAATAGTACATATATTGATAAAAATGTAAGTATTGTTTCAAATACTATAATGATAAAACTTGCATCATATTCAGCAACAAACAGTTTCAGTATAGGGTTAAGCAATATTTTTAAGTCAAGATGGAATAAAGCATCAGTGCGCTGTCACTGGAATCCCTGGAGGCAGCACAGTGGCCGTTATTCTGAGCAGCAATGTCTTTGGGATCGTATAATCGTGCATAATAAATATTTTCCTGTTTCGGGATATCCTCAACTCTTTTCAATATATTTCAGACTGCTTTATTTGTAATACTTGTTTATCCTTTAAGAGGACCTTCACTTACAAAATAAAGCTCTTTGCATTTTTGTTTTTAAACATGAACTACTTAACTCACTCAAACCTACATTGGTTTTATAAGATACTACTACCAAGTTCCTATCCAAGTTTGTTCTAGTAAAAATATGTACAACTGTGAACTCGTAGGTTCACTACTTAGTTACATTTTTATAAATAGTGGTAACAAATAAAAATTATAATACCCGATCCCAGAAGTTGATAAAACGTATTGTTCCTAAACCTTATTTTATTATTTTTTTTTTTAATTTTACAGTTTGTTTGCACCTAGAACATATAAAAATTTCATAAATCCTAAGTTCTTAAAAATAATACAACTTTTCAGAAAAATTTTAAATTGGTAAAAGGTTTTGGTATATAAGATAATGACACTTTATTGTATAGAAGCGTAAAACCTAACTTGCTATTGTTGTTTTATATTATTATTGATATTTTTGAACAACATTTCTTTACAAAAACAACTTATTCTATATATTAATTGTACTTATTACAATAATACATTATATTGGGACTTTTAATATATTTTAATAATGAATATTTTTATCGTATTTTTCTGCCTTAATAATATCTTCATCAATTCAATAATTTTGGAAACTTTTCACAGGGCTCGTCTTAGAGGCACTAATTTATTTTCTCGGAGTTCATTATGTATAAGTATTGTAGGGATTTTTCTTTAAATGTAGGCAAGTTTTGTCAGATTAATGATAGTTTTGTCTTAAAAATAAATTATGATTGTTATTAAAAAAAAAAAAAAAAACTTAATCTAAGGTATATAAAGCCGTGTTTAGTTTTGTTAGTCTAATCTGGCAATAGCATGTGTTGTTGTTTTAAGTTGTAATTGTTGTTATTTTTATGACAAAACATGTTTATTCTTCTTACTGTTAGTAGTTATTGTAAAATATTAATAAAACAGTACGTACACTCGTACAGCTTTGTTTTGAGCATTTTGATTTTATATAAGTGGGTTAGTTTTAGGATTAAGACAATTATGAAATGAACACATTTAAAATAAATGAAACTCCGATGCCTTTAAAATAAAGTATTGTCAATATAAATATCTGAGAAAAGGTAATTCAATGGATTTTAAGAGTGGTAATCAACGTTGTATTAGTACAAGTAAAGTTTATAATATAAATGAAACTTGCAACATGGCTGACTTGTCAGAAGTAATAGTATCTAAGGATAAAGACAATAAAAATTAAATAAATTTAAATTTATTACCAGACTCTGAAGACAATTTAAATATTTTTATTTGCAATAAAGATTGAATCAATAATATTTTTATTTATTGAATGTCCCGACCTGAATTCAGAGTGCTCCTATACGTTGAAATGCTAATGGACATTTGTAAAATTGTTGTAAAAACGTTATATCTACTTTTTTTAATTTAGGGTTTTTTGACAGCCCCTAAAAACTATTTACGAAAGTTATAACAAATTGCAAGATAGGTTATTTCAGTTTTAATATTTCATTAACAGCTTCTTGGTAACATGGTAATATTAGGACATATTCATGAATATATTTGATATACTTCAGAACCAGTAACCTCACGTACAACAATTTTATTTGAAAAGACAAAAAGCACAAAAAGAAAACCATACGTATACCAAACCACAATATACGATTTGTCGTTGGTCCCTTCTTGAGACTATATATATATAGCTGCAATCAAATTGTAGCTGGCATTGTGGACGATAAATGGAAATGGGAATATATAGAAACATGAATTATGTTACATATCCTATATCAATATACGATCAATAATTTTTTGTTGTAAGATTGTGATCAATGATATTACGTAATTTCCTATTGGAATAAATAATATATTATATTTATTGATTTAGAACAAAAATAATTATATATCATATACAATCTGACAAATATTTTGTTTTCGAATTGTGCTCACTACTATTACTCCGTTATTGACCTATTAATTGCTTGTTACCTTTTATCAAATTTAACGTTTTCAATAAGAATTACGTTGATTTTCCAGTGTTTGAAGTTGTAAGATGAAGAAAGCAATAACGAACATAAGAAGTGATCGTAAAATAACAATATAACAGTTTATATGCCTAAGCCTGATAGATTATGTAAACTGCAAATATGTCATTTAGGATTAAAACTAAAACATAAAATATTCGTCAGTTAGCTATTTTTTTTAACGATGCACGTAGGTTTCATATTGTAACAATTGGCATTAACTCAAAAATACCAAAACTAAATTACCATTTAACCAATAAATATATAAATCATTTTGTAAACGTATACATTGAACATACAAAATAATTTATTTACTTTAAAATGTAAATAATTTTTTTGTAAAATAATTAATTTATGTAACGTCAGTTAATTTACAAAAACATAAGAATTTAAAATTTTTTAATTGAAAAGCAGACTATATTTTCTGTCTTATTTAGAGGAATATACCACTGTGCGAAGATAAATATAAAAAAACTTTTGCCACACATAAATAATGTGATATCACAGATAAAAGAAGTAACATTTTGTCAATATATATGAGTCTGCTGGAAATAAAACAACTGTAAGCTGTCATTGCAGGCCCTAGAGATGAACTAGTTGTCAGCACTATCGTAAACATGAATATAAATATGAGATAATGTTACGACTTATATAAAAATAGCTCCTTTACAGGATTGAAAAACTGCCAGACTTGGTTAGAACTTGCATGTATGTGGCATTGAAAATTAAGTTCAAGATAGACTGTGAATTTATTTTACTACGAATTCAACCTAAAAAATATTTATCCTTGGTTTATTACTCCATTTTAAATTTCACATTTTATTGGAAAATTATAATTACTCTTGCATATACAATGATTACGTCAGAATTTACTCAAAAACAACGCGCTTAACTTAAAAATGATTATGCATTTAAAGTGTTTAAAACATTGTACTGTGAAAATAGTACTAGAAATCACAATTGGAAACTTAATTACATAAAAATGATATAAATATAAAAACTCTGAAGAGGTAAAATATCAAATAAAGTGTCTTGCAAACAATGGTGATTAAGGGATGCAGTTCGTTTTACAATGATGTCTATAAATATCCTCAAGCTTACCGTCAACAGCTTCTGTAAACTTTGCACCCTTTACTGTTAAAAGCTATATTTTTATTTTTTTAACTAGTTTTCTTTTAACTTAAGCTGTTATCTTCAATTTCATTCTATATTCTCCATGTTTTTTTCAACTATGGTATTATTATTTAATTTCATAATGAAACTTAATACTCTGAAACTGTGAAACCAGATCCGTTACCTCAGCTGTTTAGTTAGTCAGTGCTGTCAAATTAATTTTGATTTGTAGTAACACACTGTAATGATGATGTTAACATTAACGCTTAGTACAGTATTGTGTTTGAACTCTTTCATGTTTCAAAACCTGTTTTAAAGGTTTTTAAAAATTATAAAAATAACCTACTACTAAGTCTTTTATAATAGTTTTAAGAACTAATATGCAATTTAGTTATCATGATTTATGACTAAAGTTGACCTAGCTTAAAAATATTATTCAGTAATTTTTTAATTGCATGATGTACACTGAATTTTACAATTGAATTATGTTTCATGATTCTGTTACAATTACTTCAGTTATTGCTGGCGCTACTGCCGGTTTTTAAATTTAATGTAGTCGAGTTTATACCTCAGATATATATCTAAAAATTATTACATTTCAAAATTTACATACTAGTTTTTAGCTCATTTTATGTGGCATCTTTGCGTATATTTCAAACATAAACATTTCAGTCATAATAATATTTTATTGTAGTTCGTAGACTAAAAAACTGCTAATATTTAGTATTCTAAAACGAGGTTCCACTTTACCATTATGTAAAACAAAGAAAAAAATATCAAGCTTAGAACGTTGATATTTTCAACACATTTCCAAAAGAAATTTTAATTAGTATACTTAATTTGTATTATTTTCACTCTAGTATAATATCAATGTATAATAACATTACTGCATATTGAAATTAGCCTAATATTACCATCCTAAAATATTGAGCTTACTAATTCTATAAGACAATATAATAGTATACTCTAGCATGTACACTGACTACCTCAAACAATTGGAACCTGGAATGCGTATTGATTTATCAGAAAATGGGCATTTTCAATGTGACCTTGATTTGCTATTGAAGCGTCAACTGACAGTTTTTAGTGTTCCAGTATCTTAAACGCTTGAACGCTTAAAATATTTAATTTTTATAAGTAGTAAACATTTTATACACCAACATATAATTCCAGTCATGATATATATTATACCCCAACTATATCTGTAAAAGTTATCTTCAGGCTTCATGTAGTAACTCCTCCCTAGTGTTTCCTTGTTCTAAATTCTCTAGCCAACTTCCAAACTGAACGATAATCGAAAACTAAACTCGTATTGACAACGGATGTCCCAAAAAGGCAATGAAATAATAATTTTTCTGTCATGTAACATTACAAATGTTCACCTCTTTTTTATTTAGAATTTTATAAATCAGGAACAATTTACTAAACGGTACACTATTTATTTGTATATTAGTCGGTAGCGTAGTTGGTTCAATCCCAGCTTCATGTGCTAAAGGTTCTCAGTTCGATCCCAATCAGAGTCAATACATTTTGAGAAGGATCAACTGATAACCACCGGCAGTTCATTTGTCATTGGGCTATTAATTAATGACACTTTCTAAGGAATAGTCGGCCTTAGTTTGTAACAATGACTACATTCACTCATCAACACTCATCACATTCATTCGAAATCCATATTCGCCCATATCTTGATGATCGGCGTCTTATGAATAAATAAAAAAAATGAATAAATAAATAAAAATAAATAAATAAATATTTATTCCTTGATTGACGTTATTATTTTCTCACGTGACCTTAAACAGTGAGTGAGGTTTAATTATTCTGTTAGGAACCAAACAGTGCATTTTTAATCATGATTTTATTGCCTTAATCAAAATAGGCAAAAGAGGCAGTCTTTTTTTCAATTTTAGGATACGGGCTTTTGTCAAAAATGCTTTGAGAGTAAGATCCAAAGTGCTGCTGAGCTTTAAGCGGGCGTGGAAGTTAAAAAAGAGAATGATCGAATGCTGATACTAAAAAAGTTCATGTATATTGAACATTGTAGGGCCCTTACACTCGTAACTAACTATGAGCATGTTTACGGTCCCTAGTCCTAACAATCCAAGCTTTAAGTACATTTACCCGTTGTAGTATTGAGCTACCTGTTTTATTGTGTGCAGTAAAACTCAGTTCTAATGAGTATGACATTAGGCTCAGCATTACCTTAACAACAGATAAAGTGGTCATGATAAAGCGTATGGACTTTTTGAATTAACAATTTCATTGGTGATTTACAAAAATATATTTTTCATGCCTTTTGATTGAAAAAGCAGTAAATGTTCTGTTTTTATAGAGTAGTGACTGAATTGATAAGCGTGGTTGTTCGTTGGATGGGTGATGGTGAGGGAGCCCGCCTGCTTAGTGACTACGTACTGTTGGGAGTTTGGAGGTCACGTTTATGTTGTTGGTCCCTCAGTTACTGTAAGTGTTAAGCTGGGTTTTAGGCAGTGTGTTTCGCGTCCCGCGTCAGACACACTGCGTTTCTAGTTCTATTGAATAAAATTAAAGCATTTAAAAACAAACGAGCGGCAATTTGTGTCACCGTATAAACGTACGTGCTTTAGATATCTGCGACAGTTTTAAGAAAACGCGTTCCTACAGAGTTGTGCGTTGGCTTTTATTAACAGATGGTGTTATGCAGTTCATTCGGCGTCCTCTGACGGTTACTAGGCCTATTTTTTGGAATAGGAGGTGGTGGGTCATATTTGATCAACACTAATGTGGCGGCGTGATTTTTTATTTTTTATTTCTAAAATGTGACATAGTTACTTTGTATCTTATGTTTAGAGCCCCTATTCTATACAAATGCATTTAAAGCAGTAACATAAAAAAAATATATATATATCGAATTTAATATAGCAATCATATTCTTAATATGCCAATATAATCTAAGTCGTAATATTTAACGAAATAACTATATAAAATGTGTGGTACTTAGATATTTTTCACGATCATATTTGTATACAAACCAATATATTAAAACACACGTAACCATTGCGTAGCTATTATCCATAATATCCATTAATATAGAGGTGGTGCAAACAAAATGTTTTTTTTATATAGTAAACATTTACGCATGAGATTTTATCATTCCAAATCGAATTTCCTTGCTAACATTTGGAAATACACTTTTGAAAGGTGGAAAATATTTACATGGCCTTGGCGTAGTAAAACACCAAACTGTCAGATAACTCTCAATGGGATGAAATTGGGGTTACCGTGGCTTTTGTTTGGCTTGTAACTTTTGAATGCTCCCAAAAGGGAAATATTATTTGCATTGTTTTATGTTTAGTAAATCATGAAATCAATGTCTTTAAAACGTACCATAGACATAGATGGTAGAACTTATATAATTCATAATATACTACGATCTACAATCTATATCTACGATCTACTTGTACGATCATACAAAATAAAACATACTGAAAACATTGATAATGATTAATCTCATTGATAACAATTATCAAAAATTTCAATCATCAATAAAGTGAAATCTACATACCAGAGGAAAGTAGAATCAGCCAAACAGCAAATAATATTGAGTTTAGGTTTGGTTTGTGTGTCTGAGTAATATGTAAAACACAAAAAACATTAATTGTATTGTTGTATTTATTATTAATTTATTCCACACGTTCATTTATTTATTAAGTTTATTTGTACTCGTGATTTATGTGATATATAGTTTGTTGT
The DNA here is from genome assembly GCA_035578905.1 of Stictocephala bisonia. NCBI lineage: Eukaryota > Metazoa > Arthropoda > Insecta > Hemiptera > Membracidae > Stictocephala > Stictocephala bisonia. Next base: position 31,239 of record JAQJVL010004584.1, read on the forward strand.
TTGTTTGATTTGGTTATTGCTACTCCTAAATATTCATTGAGCTGTTTTCTGTCTGTGTCAATATTCATATTTATCAAGTTGTTGATTTGTTAGATATTTATAATAGTAGTATCTAAATCGATGGCAACCATTGAGTGGACACTGTGTCAGTGTTACGGGAACCGAGTATTGAAACTATATACTACTATGTAAAAATATACTTGCAAAAATGTTGTTAAAAAACTGTAAAACGAGATTTAATATTATTTCTATATTGCAGCTAGAAATCTATTTGTATAACTAAGTGAAAAAGTTGGTTGGAGCTGGGCAAATTACCTTCAGTTTAGAGGGGGGTAAAGGTCAAAACACACCACAAACTGGCCCTTAGGGTGTTCTAAATGAACTGTTTCTCCGTTCATGCTGAAAATATTCTGTGATTATTATCGTTATTATTTTTTCAATTAATTCAAATACTTTCCTTTAATTATGGACGGTATGTTTTTAAATATATTACCTTCATAAGGTTACGTTTTGTGTACATTAATTCATCGTTTTTAATAATGTATTGCTTCTAATAATAATAAATATATACTACGTAGATTAAAATATACGTGATAAATAATTACATAATTAATAATAGTATATTTACCTTAAAATTTTTGCATCTAAATATTGGTAAATAAATCTTTTAACGATAATTTAGACCATAGGGGGTGAGTGGGTAGGGCAGTAATTTTTGTATTATAAAAATAAATCAATGTATTTATTGTTGTGTACCTATTACATGGACTTGGAAACGTCACGTTTTATGAGTTAAGTCCTAAAATAAAATTTGACTACATTCATCCTACAAAATTTTTATTCAAACATACAATCAGGTGTTAATTCAGATCAAAAATTTTAAACTTGACAGTCATCTCTTCTTTCAGAAATGGTATCAGTCATGGTTATGTATTGATTTAAAAGTTTTAAATCTTTTAAAATTCAAAAAATGACATTGCAGTTTTATAAACACATCCAAAGCAAATTTACTACTTTTTTTAAATTATGCTAATATAAAATAAATTATATTAATAAGAAATACAAATAAAATAGTAGTTTATATTTTATTGATTTGTATAAATGAAGTAAGATATCATGATATTATATTAAAAACTTAAAATATTCTGCAGTAGACTGCTTTTAAATATGTTTTGAGAATAGTGCAATTTCAAATTGTTATTAAAAGCAATAGTCTCAAGAGAAGAGTGATTTTTATAACTTACGTGAAATTATATGGATTTAGTATAATTTAGAAGATAAAATAGTATAAACTTGAGTAATGTAAAGGGCCCAAGTTAACGGTTTTTATATGCTTCTTAAGAAAACACATTGTATTATAACTAGTGGCTCAGTGCTGCAACCCACCTACTTGGGTACAAAGTGTTGCGGATACTATAGGCAATACGTTCTACACTCGGTCATTGTACAAATGACCACTCAGTGATTGCCATCGACGTGGATACTACTAGAGACGTCAGACCAATACTGTGTGCTTCGGATTGAATTTATTATTAAAAATTTACCTTTAGAAAACATATTATTTATACATGAAAATACTAAAAACAAATTTTTTTGATTTCAATTATTCCAATATGAAGATAATAAATAGATAGTTATAAATAATTGTTATGTATTTTATATTTGATTATTCTCTTATAAGAGTTATGAGCGATCATTTGTCATAAATGTGGTTAAAGTATACAACAGAATGATATGTGAGTACGTTGTGGTTCACATTCCTTCACTTTATACGCAGTTGTATTAATTAATTGGTCTAACAATTAAATATCCAAGTTTCTTCTGATAAGGTGCCAAAGTAGTATTTACCAAGTAAACCTTCAATGTGTTGGTTACAGCGACCAAAATAATTTTTATTCAGAACGCTGACAACTAGTTCATCTCTAGGGCCTGCAATGACAGCTCACAGTTGTTTTATTTCCAGCAGACTCATATATATTGACAAAATGTTACTTCTTTAATCTGTGATATCACATTATTTTTGAGTTTTTTTTTTTTTTTTTTTTTTAATATTTGTACACTGTACAGTGGTATATTCCTCTAAATCACCCAGACAATTATAGTGTTCTAAAAGTGAATAACTCTTATAAATGTAATAAGCATTACTCTTTTAGAAGATTGTCGTCACGTGTTTAAAAATTTAATCTTATTACATAAAACTCTATGTTGCATTATTCAGGTAGGGAGGTACTTACTATTGTGTATCACATTTTTGACTTCCAAATTAATAATTATGTACATTATATAATAAGTTGCAGAGTTATTATTTTAAGCTAATTTTTAATTTCTACTATAGGAACGTGTCAGATATCCTGGTCAGTGTACCTGTTGAGTGTGGCAGTTGCGACTCTCTTCATTTGTTTCTGCCTCAGTTTTTGCGCCTCCCAAGTCAAACCTGGGTGCTTCAGGATGTGAGAGTATCGACCGGGGTGTCCACCTCGGTCTAAGTTCTGAAGTACCTCCATGTATAACAGTGACTTTTACATGTTACATACAAGTAACAATGACTGGCACATGTTACATACAAGTAACAGTTACTGGTACATGTTATATACAAGTAACATTGACTGATACATGTTACATACAAGTAACAGTAACTGATAAATGTTACATACAAGTAATGGTGTCTGGTACACGTTATATGGTAGATAATGATGAATTTACTTAGCTCGGAACTCTCCTCGACAAAGGAGATTAAGGACAATTTTATTAGCCGTAAAGAAACGAATATTTTGTTGTAATGATAAGAAAACTCTAATTCAAAGTACTACTTGTGTAATAGTTTTACGTAAAAACAGTTCTTCGTAGCTACTGGAACTGTTTCCAAAAAATATTTTGGAAACAGTTTCAGTAGCTACGAATATTTATTTTCCACTAAAAAATTATAACTTTAACAAAACCTTATAACAGTAATAAATTACCGTGTTTATGTCTAATACTAGCATTTTTTGCAAGGCTGTCAGTGAAAAAGTATGCTTTACAACTAAAAACTATATAACATAAATCTATATTTGTTGTTTTACTATATTTAGTTGTAATAAAAAGCAAATATGATAATAAAAGGTTGCGATTCAAAGTAAATCTAACTTCATATTATTATTACGGAATAGGTCATTTTATATACAATTATGTACCCCATCTATCAAGTTACAGTTTACTTACACTGCCAATTAATATAAACTTCTATTTTAGTAAATAAAATAATGTAAGCTTTATATTATTTTAAAATACATACTAAGTATTTGTTGTCCTTTACTCTAAGTTTATAAACAATAATTTCATGTATTGGTTAAGTAAATGTTTGGATATAGTTCAATAGTTAAAATTATGCTATCAATAATTTATGAATTAATTAATTGTAAAAACGCCTTGTTAAGATCGACTTGGAAAACCATTTAATAAAATTTCTTTTAAACTATATTATAGGTTATAAGCGATTTGTAGGTTACAAATAACCCAAAATATTTTATTTATGATAAATCTAGAATTTTGGTTCCTCATTGAAAAAGAGTCAAAATAAATTCTGTGGGAAAAAACAGAATTTATTTTATATCCATGTATTTTTTAATTGTTTTTATCCTTTAATTGTGTGGTAAACATAACTTTAAGTATAATAAGAAATAGTTCATAAGTAAATGAATATTATTTTATTGAAAATTTCAAAATAATTTTTGTATGGCTAGGATTCCATTATTATTATCCGAAAGTTCTATTTATCTCATATTTTAATTAGTTTTGGGGACTGTTTATAGTTGAATTTAAAAGACATTACACAACTTGAATGATAAGATCTTATTAATTATTTTACCTCAAAACTGATTTTATTAAAATATTGTTTTACCATAATTAATTTACTCCCCAAACTGACGGTTCCTTTACATCAGTAAAAACGAATTATTTGTTTAGTTGTTAATTATAGTTCATATTTAATTGATCTTGATTCATAAAATAATATCATACTTATATTATTTTAAAAACTTAAACGCACAAATAGTTCCATAGCTAATGTATTTTACCAAACAGTTTCTGTGTATTCTATATAAGGTATTTATAATTTAGCCACACGGTTATGTCTATGTGTTTATGTTGTATGCACGACGTATTACGTACATAAGGTAAAGAGCAAGTAATTATTACCAATGTATAGTTAGTCTTCCTCTACGTTTTGCACTAGGATACGGAGGGTTGTTGAAGTTTGCTCAAATTTAGATGCAATCTGGATAATCATGTGCTCAAAGTGTAACTATGATTTTACGTAGTAGTGGTGAATAAAACTATGTATATTTTCGTTCAGTACTTTAATATAAATTGTAACAGAATATTTGAATGATGATTAGTTGCGTATATTTATATACATAGTAATCAAATAAACTTGTTTATTCCTTTCAAAATCCTATTAACTTCCAATGTAACTTGTCACTACTTATGTACTGTAGATACGTACTGTCGTTTTTTCTCAAAACTGTCCATGTAAATAGGCCGTAGGACTAAGCATTCTCTCATATAAATAGAAATAAAATAGTAAATAATAAATAGCTACTCTATATTGTAAATAGAATATTAAATTTAAAGTGATAACATACAATATGTGTATGCTACTGTGTTAGTCGTTTGTACTTTAAGATTTTATCTGTATAAAGTGCTGAAGTATGATATTTTTGTCAAAAATATGATAAGAAATTATATTTAATTCTTTTTTAGTAATTATTAATTATTTACCCAAATTTTACTACCTGTTTATGAGGCAACATTATGAATAACTGAATATATTTGTGCTGATTATTTAAATTTCCTGCTTAGGCTATGAAGACAAAAATGGAAATTCGGATAAAGCTTGGTCATCTTATCAGTTGGAAAATTCTGAATGTGCACACGTATTATGCTAACCGATAGTACATATATTTTGAAGTATTATAATACGATATTGTTAGTTAATTAATTTTCCTTTAGTTCACTGTCATCATACCTGGTAAGGCAGACACATTATATCCTTTGGTACATCAATTATAAGGTCATTAAAGGATAAATAATTATATCCTCTGATACAGAAGTGTATAGAAATAAAAATCAAAGTAAAATGGAGATTTTCCTACATTAGGATATTCGTTTGATCATAAATGTGACAGTACTCCTAAACAACCTTATGATATCAGTGTTAATATACTCTTACGAGTCCAATCAAATAAGTCTCACGATATCCTTTTTTTACACAAATATTTAATAAATAAAACTTAGTTTAGTTATAACAATTTTAAAATAAATTCCATCATTTACACTCGTCCTGTCAGTAAGTGTAAATATTTTCCAGTACTGAGCCTTATTTTATAGAAGTGTTCAGTAGTTTCAATTCACTAGTACTACCTTAGGTAAACTGATACACATAGTATCGACTGTGTAGTAGACTGATTGCTTGTTACCAATATTTGTCTAGCCAGTCATTGAGGTTTAATTAGTTCTCGATGGTTGGTACTACTGGTCGACCTAGCCCTTTCCCTGCAACAAATCGACTGTGTAGTAGACTGATTGCTTGTTACCAATATTTGTCTGGCCAGTCATTGAGGTTTAATTAGTTCTCGATGGTTGGTACTACTGGTCGACCTAGCCCTTTCCTGCAACATATCGACTGTGTAGTAGACTGATTGCTTGTTACCAATATTTGTCTGGCCAGTCATTGAAGTTTAATTAGTTCTCGATGGTTGGTACTACTGGTCGACCTAGCCCTTTCCTGCAACATATCGACTGTGTAGTAGACTGATTGCTTGTTACCAATATTTGTCTGGCCAGTCATTGAGGTTTAATTAGTTCTCGATGGTTGGTACTACTGGTCAACCTAGCCCTTTCCCTGCAACATATCCCATAGTGGGAATCGCTCTCAATATTTGTCTGGCCAGTCATTGAGGTTTAATTAGTTCTCGATGGTTGGTACTACTGGTCGACCTAGCCCTTTCCCTGCAGCATATCCCATAGTGGGAATAGCTCTCTAGAAAATGACATCACTTTTGAAAGCATCTATCAAGGATACTAGCAAATCAATAAAAAAACGCAGAAAGTAAAAAAAGTTACTCCATGTTATTTCTCATATTAATGTATTTAAAGTTTAATGCGACTTGATAAACTATTCCATGTCTTTTTTCAAAGAAGTTTACTTGCACATTCAAGGGAAGAACTATAAAGGGCTCCTGGATTATTTTTTTCTTCAATTCAACATACTATTACTGATGTCTATATTAAAATACCTTGTACATACGTGTTAAATTGTAATTAATTTATAAATCAAAGTCTAACGTCTTTGCTCGATATTTAATTTTTCATCGTGCAGAAATATTTATCACTGTCAATTTTTTTATAATTACCAGAGGAATTTTTTTTTATATTTAATTTAAATAAAGAATAAATCATCCTTTAGTTCAAGATATATAATTAAAAATAAAATAAATAAATAGCCGTATTCGTACAGAAACCATTAGTATTGTACGAGCGAGTGTACACAGAAAATATGTTACAGTATTTGCAACTACAAATACTATCGTGAAATATTAACTCATATTCAGGCAATAAAAACTACAATTTTATATTGTGGTATCTCTGTCTTTTGTGAATCAGAAATGGCAACTACTCGTTTTCTTAAATATATATGACACTCCTTTTTCGTTATTCCAAAATGTTGACATGGGATGAAAAACAACTCCTTTGAGAGTTTTGATATATTTAGACGTTTTTAAAGTAACAAACAACATCAGCTTGTCAACAGAGTCTCTTGAGAAGCCATGTTTCTAGAGACATTTCCTGAAATCTTTTTAGAATTAAAAAATCTTACAGTTATAAATGTTATATTTTCATTTAAAACTAAGGAAAACTATATTACCTACTCCACTATAAGGTTATTTATATAAATATACTTATTTATTTATAACTTTATATTACAGTTATTTTGCCCTTTACATTTGGTGTTAATAAGAAGTAATGTGCCATCATTAATATAATGCAGGAGTATATAAAAATGTTTGGTCCCTTTTTAATTAGAAAGATTTTTTCATACAGAGCAGATATATGATGAAGGATGTTAGACGCAGCGCACATTTGTGTGGCAAATTATCTTAAACCTTTTTTAGTAAACCAAAACAAAAGTGGCAACTAAAAGAGTTACGTTACAATAATTATGGCTGTTTTGAGACTACAATAAAAATATTAAAAATGTGTGGTGATCGACATAAAAATCAACTTTTTTTAGGAATATTGGCCATTCCAAACTAATCCTTCATATACACTGAACGCACCAAATTAATACTTTGCCAAACTATAAAACGTTTCTTTCCTACTTTATTCTTAACTTGCCACCCTGAGTACGAATATCGTCATATTACATTTTTGCTTTAAATTTGTTGTAACCATTTGCAATATTATTGACTGCGTGTCAAAGAGCAATGCTTTTAATTAACTATGAGTGGCTTTAGTGATGGAGTGGTACTCTAAATGGACATTTGAATCGACACAACTTTCGGCTTTGGGAAAATCCTCAACAGCTGGTGGAGTCTCACAAAAGGGTGAATTTGTAGACCAGCATTTTCGAAGTATCTACAAATTCGGAATTGCTGTATTTTTAGATACAGACAATCTGAATTCTTATATTTATCATAATGTCCTTGGGAATAAAATTACAGTAGAACGTCGATAATTCGGACGTCAAATATCCGGACCGTCAATAATCCGGATTCGTATCTACGTATTACTGCACACCGATTGTGTTTCAAATGTGAATTAATTTTTAAACGGATATGGATTTTGACATTTTTTACTTTACATAACTGTTATGACCGGATTTTAATCCATTCAAACATTTAGCTTTTTAAAATTAATATTCCCTGTTTTGTTCTTGTAGCAAAAAACTTAAACATCGTACCATAAAAAATTAAAATGAATTAAGGACATAGCTGCGAAAAAACGAACCACTACTGCTTCAGGTACTTCAAAAACCTATTACACATTTTTTTTAAAGCTCAAATAGTGTTTGATGTTTTTACTGTACACATGTTGCTACTAACAAATTACAATACAGTGTTTGAACATAAAAGATGTTTTTGATTAATTTCACCTCTAAACCCCTTATTGTATAATAGAAAATATAAAATTTTTAAATGTTTATGTACTTTAATCGTGTATACAGGCCTTTTTTAAGGTAATTTCGATAATCAGGATAATTTGATAATACGGATGGGGTCCGGTCCCAAATAATCCGGATTATTGACGTTCTACTGTACCTTAGCTATTATATAAATATATTTTTCCAAACCTTCCCACAGTCTTGCATCGGGAGGAGGGGGGTATCTTCTCAATACAATTGGTACCTGCAACGGTTCGTAGATAAAATATTGCCACAACAGATTTGTGCGAAGAGACTTGATTTGTTACACACCGTATTATTCCTTGGGGACTTATGAAAACGTTTAAACATACGTTAGTTTCTTGAAGTAAACTAAAACAATGAATTGTAAAAAAACCATACCGATTCCTGGCACTGGTGGCAGTGCTGTAATCCAACTACTTAGGGACAAAGTATTCTGTAAATTGTAGGTGATATTATTCTATACTCTGTCCTGTTAATATTTCCAAGGCGTACACTACTTTGTTTCTACTGGTATGGACACTACTAGTAACGTCTGTGTTGTCCATGTTGGGTGGTAGTCAGTGTCCGGATGTTGTGTAAGGAAGATAACTGAGTTTTAGGCTTGTCAATTAGCTAAAAATCAGACCAATACTAGGTGATTCAGATTCCACGTAAAGCTGTAGGCCCCTTAGTTGCTGCCCTGTGCCATAAAAGGATATTTATAAATAGCCCTTTATGAGAAACAGGTATAGTTAGTAACCGTTCTACACAGATCATCCAAACCCATCCTACTCTAATCATTCACATTCGCCTTAAAATACGACAAAGTTGTGTCGTCATCTCATGTCTATGAGAATAAAAACATATATATATAATGTATGTAAGTCTCTACGTAGTTGAACAATTCAAACTTGAAAATAACTGTCATGGTCGCTTTTGTAATAGTCCTATATCTTAGAAAACCCTCTTTTACCTTTAGGCATACAAGTTATTAGCGTGTAGCGTTAGTAATTCATAGTTGTATTTCTTTCTTTAGTAAAATTAAACACGGACGTTCTAAAAATGAAATATAAAACTGCGTACATTTGAGTATAATTTTTTAATTTTTGGACCAAATGCAAACATAACGTTAACTTATAAGGCACAGCATATATTGTGCACATTTAAAATTACAGAATGCAAAATTATATAATTATTGAAAGGGCTAGTTGTAGTATTTAGTAGAATGTAATGATATTTAATATTTGAATAAATCAAAATTAGAATGAGTGATTTTTAAAACTTCAAATAAAACTATATTTTGAGTTCCATTGTAACAGTACATTTCTTTGGCTCACTGTAAAGGCTTCCAAGCGTGTTGCACACATCGGTACTCCCTCATGGCCGAATGACTCAGAATTGGATCCTCTCTGAAACGTACTGAATGAAACAAATAAGTATTACAAATGTTAGTATTAAATTTTAATGGAGTAGAGTTTATCACTGGTTATCACAATGGTTTTTTTACTCATTATATTAATTCGAGCATTATGAATTTGTAATCTAAACACTTCATATTAAATTACAAGGTAATATTTGCATATATATATGTATATATATATATATATATATATATATATATCTTTGTTTTGTAAATAAATATTGTTATTGTCTTAAAGTTATTGTCTTAAAATTATAATAAAATTCAAATCTTAAATAGTATAAATTGTCTTTACAATTTAAATAATATAAGCTGTGAATCAGTTTCTAACATTTGAATCTGTGTCTATTTCTAACAATCAACGATTATTTTTAAATGTATCTTTATATTAATGTACTAACATATAGTTTTGCACCTTGAGTAAAATTCTTGATAGAAAATATAACCTGCCTACAAAAATAAATTACCTTAGGCTGATGAAAAAGCAAATTTGAAATGTATTCGTACCAATACAAATATAGGGAATAAATATAACATACTTCAAGATAAAACAATAAAAAAGTAACTGTTATCGTATTTTTGTTGTGAGTTTAAAATATATAACTAATTAAACTTTAATAGTAGTTATGAGCAACACTGCTATTATTATTTGTATTCATAAAAATTATGAAATGTAAAAGTCATAAATTTAATACAAAATTCAGATGCAATTTGTAAAATAATATCATTAAACATTCTCATTATCATTACTATATATTACTTAAAAAAAATAACAATATGACGAGATTTTATCTAACCTTATATACTATATAATTAAGAGTCGTACTTTAGTAATTCAACTCGATTACTAAATCAATTATTGAATTATCGATCTCATATCCCATCATCAGGTCTACATGAATACCACGGTTTTTATGTAAAAATATTAAATCTATACAATAGATATTGTCAAATATTAATTAAATATAATATATCTCAAAATACTAGCCTTTTAGAAAATATAGGATATTAAAACTTGTACCTTGAACTACCCAGTTTAACGCACCTAACCGGAAATACAGTTCGGTAAAAATTTAGTTTGGTCTTAGGCAGAGAAAACCTGCATCCTCACAATAACATATCAGCCATGATAACGAAATAAAAAGTTGAATATATTTGATTTAATCCTATATCCATCTTAAATTTTAAATCATATTTTTAGTATGAATTTTGATGAGTTTTAAAATGTATTTGATACTAGCTAATCTCGTTGACTTTTTTTAGGCTTCTCTGATATTTACCGTTTGTCGTTATTTTTTACTTTATTCTGTAGAAAAATAAAGGATCTCTGTACAGTTGATTGTTTCTGAACTTGAATAAAGTAACTTACAGTTGATTTTATAAATAAACAGTCATCTGGCCACAGTAATAAACGTACAGGATATGATTTGAAGACAATATGCTCATAAATCAGCTGGTTACAGTATCACTTTTTTAGCACTGACATTTATTTTCATTTGAGAAATGTAGGTTGATAAATGCTTGCCCTTTATCTGTTTGCAATTTTTGAAATTAAATACAAAAGAAATATTGTGGAGATATTATTAGTGGGTCCATTGGTTACTTTTTGAGTGTTGTACACAAAAATATGGAAGTTTGATGTTATTTGTATGGATACGTAGTAATTACTGCCATACAGGGTTGGTGACTTGTCTCCCAGATTATAGACGTTCTATTCTCAGTGCTATGTTTTCTCCCCCGCACCTCTCTTGGAGTTCGGAAGTAAAGTTAAATTATTACCCTAACGCGGTCATACTCAATAAGAAAGGAACTGTGCCTTACCTGGCCATCTTACCCTACAATGTACCATACTAAATTGATTAATTTATTTATATGTTTAAATTATTTACTAAAGGAAAAATTAAATTCAATGGAAAGCTTAAGGGATGGTAGTGTACTTAATACAGTATTCTCCAAGGAGTTTACCATCCTACGTTGACAATTCAATCAGAACATTATTTAAAATATACATATTTACAAATACACAAATAAACGATAGGACAGTTACACAGTAAAAAAAATTAATATAATAGACCCTAATATTTACCTACGGAAAAGAAAAATCCTCAATTAAGTAAAAGATTGGGTTCAACGTTATAAGTTAAAGGGTGTGGAATGTTTTAGAGGTAAAAGTTACCGCAACTGGGCACGAGAGACTTGCTGAGTTGTTTCTATGGTTTATGTTTTTAACAGTCCTTCGTTTATTATTTATACCCGAAGGGTAACTTAGTTAGTGATAAATATGAAACGTAACAACTGGTAACAAAAATTATGTAAAAATGTACAGTGTTCTATGTTGCTTAAATATTTTCTACGTAATTGTTATATTTTAATTAAACTTATTTACAGCGTCGTTATTATTTTATTTTTATTGTGTATTCATGTGAGAAATCTTAAAATATAACCGAAATACTTTTGACCTTTTTCATAACGTATAATATTTATTTAATTCAATCTAAAATATAAGAAATAATCCTTTGGTTTGTAATTTCTATCATTAACTGTTGTAAAATTGTTGACAAGCAACTTCTAAGTAAGACCTTTACTTCCACCAAAATTCAAAGTTTTT